>JACXGK010001826.1:0-22255 GCA_016801125.1 Novumbra hubbsi
TGCTGCCTAGCCTTGCGTAACTCATAATTGAAGCTACCAAGGCTTTGTTTATGGATGTCATAATCGATTTGAAGTTTAGTTTTTCTCCACTTACGTTCCGTTTTCCTACATTCTCTTTTCAGGGCAGTTATCGCTACCTTGTTTCTCCAAGGTGCTTTCTGTTTGCTCTGAGTTTTCTTTACCTTTATCGGTGCAACATTATCCATGACATTCAGTATTTTGGCGTTAAAGTCATCCAGGAGTTCATCAACTGACTCTGCACTTAATGTTGGCAGGATTGCTATGGGCTCCATAAACTGTGCATTGGTGCTCTCATTAATGTACCTTTTCCTAACAGAAACTGAGTTTACTTGAACTTCCGGGGTGATATAAAATTTTATTTCTCTTTTAATGTCTTGTCTTGTAAAGCACCTTGAATTGCATCTATGTATGAATTGTGCTATATAAATAAACTTGATTGATTGATAAAAGTAAATACTTTTTTAAAAAGTAATGAAAATTAAAAGGTCTGATATAGGGATTCCATGTTGCTTTTAAAATATCTATTAAAGATTTAGGGCACATTGTGAAGTCAAGCCCTCAGTCATAGGCATGTGAAAACATGAGTGTTTTTAACCCCGACTTGAAAATGGCTAGGTTTGGGGCGTGTCTAAGATCTTCTGGTAGCTTGTTCCAGTTGTGTGCCGCATAGCTACTAAATGCTGCTTTGCCATGTTTAGTTTGGACTCTGGGCTCTACTAGCTGGCCTGAATTCATAGATCTTCGAGGCCTGCTTGGTTGATATTCTTCAAACTTATAAGTATTCAGGCCCTAAACCGTTCAGTGATTTATAGACTAAAAGCATCACCTTAAAATCTATTCTATAACTGACTGGAAGCCAATGCAAAGATTTAAGAATCGGAGTAATGTGTTCTGTTCTCTTGGTCCCGGTTAGCATTCTTGCTGCAGCATTTTGAATGATCTGCAGCTTTTTTGTAGTCTTTTTGGGAAGTCCAGTTAAAAAGCATGGATAAACTTTTCTTGGTCTTTGCAGGACAGCATGCCCTTGATTCTAGCTATATTTTTAAGATAATAGAATGCTGTTTTGGTGACCATTTTGATTTGACTGGAGAACGTGAGGTCAGAGTCAATTAGAACCCCAAGATTATGCACTTGGTCTCTGGTTTTTAGGGCCAGAGAATCAAGCTCTTTAGTAATACTTGTTATGTTGTTTGTGTTGCCAAATACAATAATCTCAGTTTTATCTTGGTTTAATTGTAGAAAATTAGGTTCATCCAGGTATTTGTAATTGTTCTATGCAGTGACACAATACGTCTATTGAGCTATAGTCTGATGGTTCAAGAGCCATATATATTTGAGTATCTTCTGCGTAGCTATGGTAGTAGATGTTGTTGTTCTGTAGAATTTGGCCCAGAGGTAGCATATAGAGATTGAAGAGAAGCTGTCCGAGAATCCCTGGGGAATTCTGCATGTCATAGCCACCCTATCAGATTCGTGATTGCCAATAGTGACAAAGTAACTTCCACCATCCAAATGAGACCTAAACCAATCGAGGACGGTCCCGGACAGTCCTACCCAATTTTCCAGCCTGTCTACAAGAGTTCTGTGGTCAACAGTATCAAATTCAGCACTGAGATCTAATAGAACAAGGACTGTTATACGGCTGAATACTGATTCCGATACAATATCATTTAGAACTTTTAATCAGAGCCGTTTCAGTACTGTGGTGAGGTCGGAAGCCTGACTGAAATTTGTCTAGGAGACCATTTGAGTTCACAATGTTGCTGAGTTGATTGAAGACAACCTTATCAATGATCTTGGCTATGAAAGGGAGATTTGAAATAGGTATATAGTTGTTTAATTTAGATGCATCCAGTTTTCTCTTCTTTAGTAGAGGTTTAATGGCAGCTGATTTTAGGGATTTTGGAAAAATTATTGATTTTGAAGGAGCTATTAACTATTTACTGTAGGTCCATTATTATAGAGTTAAGAATAGTTTTACAAAAACTCAGATGGCAGGGTGTCGAGACAACATGTGGACGCTTTAAGATGGTGAACTGTTTCCTTTAGGGTTGTTTGATCAATTGTATTAAAAACCGACATAATAACTGAATTATGTCCTGGTGGTTTTAGTGATGGTACAGTGTCATTGTTTCACTGTGTTGTTATGATGCTCAGTTTTTCATTTTTTTTTCATTTTTTTTCATTTTTTTTTTCATCATAGTAATACGCAAATTCATTACATTTAACTGTAAACATGTGTTCTGATGCTGTCTGACTTGCTTTTGTAAACCATAGCAAATAGCGTGCGGGTATTGTTGATATTGTTGTTTATCATTCCCGGTAAATGTTGCTGCCTAGCCTTGCATAACTCATAATTTAAGCTACAAAGGCTTTGTTTATGGATGTCATAGTCGATTTGAAGTTTAGTTTTTCTCCACTTGCGTTCCGTTTTCCTACATTCTCTTTTCAGGGCAGTTATCGCTACCTTGTTTTTCCAAGGTGCTTTCTATTTGCTCTGAGTTTTCTTTACCTTTATTGGTGCAGCATGACATTCAATATTTTGGCATTAAAGTCATCCAGGATTTCATCAAATGACTCGGCCCTTAATGTTTGCAAGATAGCTAATGCCTCCATAAACTGAGCATTGGGTGTTCTCATTAATATGCCTTTTCCTAACAGAAACGGAGTTTACTTGAACTTCCGGGTTGATCAGTGCTTCAAAAAAGACAGAAATGATCAGACGATGCGAAGTCTTTAACCATGACAGAGGAAATGTCTAGCCCTTTAGAGACCAGATCAAGAATGTGGCCACGAGTGTGTGTACGTTCTTTCACTTGTTGAGTGAGATCAAAAGTGTCAAGTTGTGCAAAAAGATCTTTGTCGGTACCATTATCTATGTGGATGTTAAAATCCCTGGTTATAATAAACCAGATATAATAAACCCATATATAATCAACGGATAAGACAGTTCAGCAAAATCATCCATGAATTTTGCAGAGTATCTGTAAATGGTCTGTAAATGGTTAAAAACAAGATTTTTGGACCACCCTGCAGTGTAAAACATAGGTATTCAAAAGAAATATAATGACCAAGCGGGCTATCTTAGTATGGGAATGCATCTTGGAAAAGAATCCTAGTCCTCTGCATAACCACGTGGACAAGGACGGGGTCAGTCTGGTGCAGTTCGGACATTGCTAGCAGGAATAGTCAGGCAGCAATTTGATCTGCAATGCAACTAGGAGGTTGAAATGGGTCCAACAAGGGTCTAGTTGCCAAAATCCAACCACATTTATTTTAGATTGTTAAGTGTTACCTCTGTTGTAATCACCTGCCATCTAGTGTTTGTAGGTCACAGGTGGTAGGCATATGTCCCTTTCTCCGCCAGTGGCCTTTCTTGGTTAACTTCAGCCTTACCTATTCAAACCTCCCTAGATCTTGAATTGTAAGGCCAACAATATGGATGGAAAGTTCACCCCCACACCGTCTGTGTCTCCTTAAACTTCTCTCCAAGATAAAGTTCTGGATTGCGTTCCGTGCTTGTTTCTTTTACGCCTGGCTTTTTCATAATGTATCAACTTGCAGACACATCAGCTACACCATTCAGTATTTTCTCTTTGATTGCCTGTCTCTGTCGTGCTTTGATAATTTGGTTTACAGGTACATTTTAAAATGGGTGTTAGTTTTGCAAAAATGTTGAAATAAAATATGCACATTGATAATATATTAAATACAAAAATATGAATTAAATAGAAAAGTATTTACCACCTATAGTCAATATTGGTCGGAGACCCCTTTGGCAGCAATTACAGTCACGAGTGTATTTGTGTAAGACATTTGTTTGTGTTGATCTATTGCAAAAACTAATGAAATAATTTGTAACCCAATAAAATCCAAGGTGGGTCAATCATTTTGAAAGCCACTGTGTTGCGTAAGCTACTAAATGCTCTTACACCCGTTCTGGTAAAGAAAAAGTTACATAAAATTGCCTGGCTGCCTGTTGTGCTAATGTTTAGCAATATGTACTGTTACAACTGAGAAATTACTTTGAACTGTTTTCCATTTACATGCGGAGCAGAAAGAGGCCGATCTTTCACTTATATCAACATCTTTGTACCAACCGCTGTAGAAATGCAGATTCCCCATATTTAAGCAACCACAGCCATTCCGATTTCAATGTTGATGTTTTTTATGATTGTCGTCTGTTATTTTTTTTTGTCCCATGCAATTTTATACAGAGTAGACTGTTGATTAAAGGAGTTCTGCGATCTCCTGACTTCACCACCCATTTTGTGGCACTACTTGTGCGCGGGCAGTAATGAAACAATGGATCTGAATGTTTCTTACACGCGCGCATATGTCTGAGATGGGGATGAGGAGGAAGCTAAGGCCGTGTGAGAGTCATGAGAGACGGCTTAAGGGCCCCGGCTTCCTCTCCCCCCGGGTCTGAAGATGAGCAACAGAGAAAGAGGCTTGCCTGTCTGAACAGCAGGAATGCAATACTTCTGTTGTTTCTGCTCTGTGCTCATTTTCACTACACTACACTTCTTGAGATATATTGTACTGGTTGTGTACAAGTCGAAGCTTGAGAGGTTTGACTTGGGTTTCTGGTGAATGTGTGATTAACCCTTGGAGATTAACCTTTTTATATTGAATGAGTGTCTTTGGGGTATACACACTAGGAATGTATGTATTATTTCCACAGACCTGTCTCTATTCATACAATTTGCTAACTTTTTCACAGGCAAATAAGTTAGTCAAACTTTTCACAGGCCAAGTTTTTACAGGCGATACATTAGCTGATTAGCAAATGTTGTAAGAACCTTCGATAGACTGATAGTAGGTTAACCAAGTTAATATAGTGGAAGACTATTGGGCAGTGCTTTAGTACTCAAACTCTCAGTCTTGAGTTTGGTCTTACGGTCACATTGAGTGTCACGGTCTTGGGTATTTGTTCTTGGTATTGACTTTGTCTCGGACTGTGACGACTCGTAAATTCTTCCAGTGACCAGCCTAGTAATCAGCCCAAAATTATCCAAGTTATTCCCCCTAATATTGATAGTAGGCCAATATATCCCCCCAATAATTGATTATGCGTGCGATATTGTTGTGGAAGTTAGTGCGTGACTTTCTCCCCTGCTCCCTGTTTCAAAGCCCAGCCTGCCCACTTTTCAAAACCATTCCACTTATCTTTAGGACCTAAACCGATCTCTATTGAAATTTGTCATTCTTTACCTTTTGTACTGGATTCTTTTGGCTGAATTTGAAGCGGGAGATACAACCTCCGACTAACCTGACTTTGTCTTTTATATGGATGGTAAATATCCTCTAACTTGCATACCTTTATCTGTAAGATGAATGACAAGGTGCTAGCCCATTTGACTTTTGACTAGTATTAGTTAGAAAAGTGATTGGAATACGGTACAACTGGGATGGATGGACCTTTGAACTTATTAACAGTATTTACAGTAATTGTTTATTTATTATGTTCTGTAATAAGAGGCAGTAATAGATCTGAAGCATCTATTTTATGGGCAAGTCCACTAGATATTTCTGATTTATTTAACTTGTTTAGTAAAGTTAGCCAGAAGCAGAGAGTCTAAGAGATGTGGGACAGTAAGTGGAAAAAGGGATACTACAGGATAGTCTTCTGGACCTGTTTAGTTGTGAATGTGTTATTGTGCACAGTGTTACAGTGTCTTATGAATACTACTGGCCTGGAATCAGTTGTTCTTCATATGACTTAATTGAATTTACATTAGTATGTAAAAATGTAGGTGTTTTCAATAATTTCCCTGAAATTGTGTGGATGATTAATGTACCAATCTTTGGTGGCCAAAAGAGCAAAATACTCAAAGTACGTAAAATTGCAAGACATTTTTTAACAGAAGAAAGTCAGGAACCCTGAGCAGGAACAGCGTTGTTGATGCTATTAGACATACTATTTATAAAAAAAATGTTTTGGTAAGGATACAATTATAGATGGT
This sequence comes from Novumbra hubbsi, assembly GCA_016801125.1. Taxonomy (NCBI): domain Eukaryota; kingdom Metazoa; phylum Chordata; class Actinopteri; order Esociformes; family Umbridae; genus Novumbra; species Novumbra hubbsi. The sequence continues at coordinate 5,988 of JACXGK010001826.1, forward strand.
TGGCCAAAATGTCAAAAATGATGTGCATAAAACCTACAGTTGCGTCCTGGCTTTTCCAGCCAATCTACTTTTGTAGGGAGAACGCTCGCTAGGTTGTGTGTGCAACTCATTCATGGGATCAGGGCAGTGAAATCAGCTGTCATTCATTATTTGTTGCTGATATTACTTATTTTTTGCTGGTACTGACAAAAACTAAAGACACCTAAATTGGTTTGTCTATGTAAATGCAGCGAGAGTAGCCCAATTTTTTGTATTAATTGAAAACAAAAACATTTGAGGTTGTATTATGGTAATGATCTGACCCATACAATCACAGTGTTGAATTGGACTTGTGTAGATGGTCTTGACTCAGACTTGAAACTTTCCCTGATTTTCCGGTCTCCCTTTGGTCAGGGTCTTCACTCGTACTCGTTTCTTCTTCTTGACTTGGTCTTGCTTTAGGTGGTCTCAAACACTGCTATGCTATTGGGTGTGAGCAGGTTATCATTTAATTGTCTGAAGAAATCCATGCTTTAAAAAAAGTATGCTTTTTCATAGCCTGCATTTCCTGCCAATTAATAGAACATCTCTACTTGTCAGTAAAATATTCTGTGCTGCTTCTCCATCTGCAGACCGGGAGCATGTGGGCTATTCAGGTGTTTTACATAACAGTTAATACCAACATATCTCCTATTAACTGGTTAGCTGCTCTTCTAAATTCGTTATCAAATGAATCAGAGGTGAATGATGTAGATCTGGAGACAAAGCCTGTATACTATCAAAACCCCTGCTAAACATAATACCTCTTGACATCAATCAGAACTTTCCATTTTAGTTGTAAGAATACACACTAATAATCACGCTTATCTCCTCAGCTCCTCAACTGGGAAAGTCCTTATAGCATCGGGATTGGGGGTCAAGGCAGAACAATATTATTACGGTAAGTTATGGTTTATAAGGAAATGTACCTGCCACCAAAACACGTTTAACTTGGAACTGAAAGAAAGCATACGGGTCCCCCTCCTTTCCCACCCTTCCCCGAAGGGGAAAGAAACATATATTTTGCTGTTTAAATTTCCAGCTTAACAACTATGAAATTCTAATTTGTGTATAACTAAAATTGACACCAATCCATTTCCTGCCAAAAAACTAAATTTTAACAAAGATATATAATTTCCTGTTTCAGAAACTTAATACATAAATTGTACATCTTCAAATATGCACATCATGTCAACAGAGATGGTGTTACTGCGTTTGGTTCCATCACATGATGACAGTTTCCCTAGCCTGTCTGAAACAAAACAATCCTCTTGTGGTGGTGCCGAACATGTGAGGATTACATCCTGACAATTTACTAAGCCTGGAGGTCCTTCAGACTCGAGTAACCCTATCCATGTGAATGTACATGTGTATTTCAGAGGTTTAATGAGCGCTATTTTTTATTCACAGTTTAACTGAAGAAAGCGCCCTAGGATATGGTAAGTAAATATAAGTACACTCACTATAACCAAATGCTTAGCATGTGTGGTAACACCAAACACCGATACACAAACAAAAATGTGTCAGCAGTCCCATCGTCCGTTAAGGAATGTCTCTTTTAAATTTAAGCAGCTATATACTACAATTGTTCTGCCATGTCCAATGCTACGAGTAAGCCACTTTGACCAAAAACTGTAAAACATATGTGTCTGGTTTGTATAGAATGCAAAACTAAGAAATGCATACTGGTTGGTGAATTTGGTGCACCTTGTCCTAACTGAAGATGAGTAGCTGCTGCCAAGGCAAAAGGACGTAGGGATCCAAAAAATGTGTGGCCTGGTGTGATCCAGCCCACTGCCCTTTAGCAAAAATCCTCTGTTATATTTTCAGGCATTTAAAATTTTATTAGACTCATTGGGAAAAGAGAGCAGTGGCACCATAAATCTAAGTATGAGTGTTTGTACAGCATTTTGAAAAAAGAAAATCGTATTATACTTAAAACATAGTTAATGTGGTACACGCTATTACGGCTAATATTTGTGTATTGCTCATTTACAGTAACTACACTTTAGCTTATGTTTTCAGTGTTAAACAGTGTATTTTACTCTAGGGTACCCAGTAAAATGGAAATCCTCCCATTTAAAATGTCAACGGGTGAACAAAGAGTGTATTCAGCAGAGAGACACTACGCTTTGTTGTTTTCAGAGGGGTGTGTTGTTAAAACATTTTACTGTCTTTCCTAATCCTATCTCCACGTGGGTTCATAGGTTAACCCGGACTTGTTTAGATACAATGTGTTGTTAGTAGCAGCCATGAAGTAGGCTTTTAATCACTTTACTGCTTGCCACGAAATAGTCACACCGCTGGTCACACATTTATCGGCCTTAACTTGATTTCACGCATCGTTTGGGCACACAAGGAGCAGTGGTAAGTAACTTTCCGCGTGTTGTATGAATGGGGAAGGTCATGTTAATCGCTCAAACGGGGTCATGTTGATTTGACTGGGCAGAAAAAATAATAATAGTGTTGCACCAGGGTGGTAACATGGAAATTGCACCAGCGTGGAAACTTATGTGCAAAAGCAATACGTGATTTCAGTGTTTTGAATGCAGGTTTTTTTTGGTGTGAGTATATATGAAGTCACACAGATTATTATATATATATATTTTTTTTTAATCCCTTATCAGATGCATTTTAATGTGACTCTTTGGTACCATACCACTTAACTAATGCATAATTTTTTTTGTGCTACCTTATCGGCGGTTAGTCATTGATTAAACTTGTGTATTGGCCGCTGTATTGACTAAGCATAGAGACGACCAGGGCTTGAAATCAGTTTATCAGATTTGGGCTTTCGAGATAAGAATGCCGTTCTGACATCATTACTGTCACACATAATCTGTAAGTGTACTTGCTGGTTGATGTAAACAAATATGGACCAAAAAACTTTTCATGAGTTTGGTTAGGATTCATATGAAGTATTATGATTTTGATGTAGCGTATTAGGTACCAGACGCTTATACCGAAACAAATATACTATCACTTTTCTACTCCACCCAAGGGGGAACTGTTGAAGGAGAATGTCTTCCTTGTAATTGATGTTAGTCATAAAAGAACATCTGAATGACAAAGGATTGATTCTACAACTGCATGTTTAATTTTTCATAATTTGCTAAGAACTAAATGCTTACCATGGGTTTGCTTGATATTTAATGTAATTGTACAGACTTTGTTATTCTCCGTATTTAAAGCTGCAATTGGTGATCTAATGTTTATATATTTGTCTGTGTGTGTATGCTATGAGGGCAAACATAACCTATCTTGTTATAACAACCCAAACTATTAAGTTGTGTTATTCTGTTATTTACGAACAACTAGAATCTGAACATTGTATAGCTACAACATCTTTGCAGTTATCTCATGGTTGTCGTTCAATGTACACTGCTCCAAAACGTTAAGGGAACTCTTAAATCACACTGAGTCTCGATGAACGGAATATATTAAAGATCTAAATCCTTACTGTAATTTGTTGAGAACATAATGACGTAACAACAATCAAAGCAAATGAAAATCACCAACTGATTGGTGGCTGGATCCAAACTCAAACCAAAAATCTTTAAACAATTGAAATGACTGACTGTTCCAACTCATGTGAATTTCATCACAGCAGCTCATAGTGTCCCAGTGCCTGTATGCACCCCTAACAACATCTGGGCATGCACTTGTGGTGGAAAAGGTGTCCTGAGGGATCTCCTCCCAGACCTGGATCAGGGAATCTGTGAGCTCCCGGACAATTTGTCAATTTGTGGTGCTACTTTTCACTGTCGGATGCACCGATACATAACATCCCAGAGGTTCTCAATTGGATTCAGGTCTGGAACAATCAGGGCCAGTCAATGCCTTCGTCATCCAGGAACTGCCTACACCCTCTCTGTTCTGCACCAGAAGGAACCCAGGGTCCGCAGCACCAGCGTAAGGACAATTTTCCCCCTTTACCTAACAGCAGTCAGGGTACTGTTGGCTAGCATGTGGAGATCTGTGTGACCCTTCAAGGATATGCCTACCCAGACCATCACTGACCCACCACCAAACCGGTCATGCTGGATGAGGTTGCAGGCAGCTTAACATTCAACACAGCGTCTCCAGACTTTCACCTCTGTCACATGTGTTCAGTGTGAATCTGCTCCCATCTGTGAAGAGAACGGGGCGCCACTCGTATGGATGTGCCATCCAGGAGGATCTGGACTGTCTGTTGAACCTGAATGTGCTGCAGGTACCGCCTCATGCTACCAGTAGTGACAAGAACACTAGAAGAACTAGAGAAGAATCAGTAAGGAAGGATGAAGGGAAATCATTTGTCTGTAGCCACCACCTGCAAAACATTATCTTTTTAGGAGTTGTCTTTCATTTTCCCCTCCAGTGTGCCTGTTGTCACTCATTTGCACCAAAACAGGTGATTGATTCGCTATTGCTTTCTAACTGGATAGATTGATGTCCCTGAAGTTTAATTGAATTGTTGTGTTCCTTAATTTTTTTTAATCATTGTATTTGAAATGTGCGTAAAGTTGACCACTCCTAATTTAGGTCTACTCTTTTTAATGAAAATTATAATGCAACATTTGTAGTTTTGAGCATGAATTGCAGCCATTTCAAAACATTCATGGCTGGTTTTGCAGATGCAGATTACCACTACACCGTTACTAAAAAAATAAAGCTTCATTGAATCTTGCATTTTGACCAGGAATAGGCATCATGTGTGTCTGTGAAACCAGTCCTTTAGGTATTGGGTGTGTTTTGTATTATTGTTTTACTGCATGACCCAGCTGTGCTTCAGATTCAGCTCGAGGGCAGATTGACATTCTCTTTTTAGTATTATCTGATACACAGCAGAATGTACTGTTCCTTCATTGATGTCAGGTTTCCAGGTTCTTATCCTGCCAAACATCACACCACTACCCTCACCCTGCTTCACAAAAACGTATTTTTTAACTGGTTTTACACAAAAAGCACATTATAATCCATTTAATTTCAAATCACATTTCTGACTGCACTGAAGGCTTTAACTGTGATACAACATAATACATTTTGTCAGTACAGGATATAGAAAACCCTTTCCCAATGTTTGCAGAATTTTCACAAAGTCGTTTTGTATGTCTTCAATATCTGTCAGTTCAGTTGGCAATATACAGGTTTATTTTCTCTGTAGTTTAACAATTCTATACGATATCTGGTGTTTCTGTTCACATATGATCTGTTTCTCTAGTAACAAACCCAGGACACACCTGCTAACAAGTCCCAATGTCACATGTATATGTGGGTTTTTCCACAGCTGGTTCATGCAAGACGTGGTTCCCCGTTGGAACTAGAGCCTGTTGTTGTTAAATAGACTTGGTACTGGCCATGAACCAAGTAGGCTTGTGGGTGGGTTGTAAAATGGCCAAACTCAACGTTAAGTGTCGAGCCATAATATCACACTGTGGTAAACATTTACTGCACTGGCCTTATTACAGCCTCTCCTCCTTTGCCAAGTGGCCTTATTAGTACCAACCCCACACAACACACTCTTAACCCCGGGCCCCTCAAGAAATCCCATGATCGTTTGACTGGAATGCTAAGGCTACTTCTTGCTGAAAACGTGAAGACAAAACCCTGATTTCTCACACTTTGTTTCTATGTGTAGAGCTTATTGTTGCTATGTGTAGAGCTTATAAGACGAAAGCCCATTTGCCCAATGTAATACTTAAATAGGATTGATTATGAGAAGGTTTGTAGCTAGAACAGCAGGTGTTAGGCTCATAACAGTTTATTGTAGGTATTTAAAATAAAAATGGTAAATGCTTATTCTCTGTCACCCCTAGGGGTCTCATAGCGGAGAGACGATGCGGGTCCATGTGCACACCACATTCTGCTTCCTGTGCGTGCTCACATTCCTCTTTCACCAGTGCAGCCACTGCCATGGCGATGGCCACCACCATAACCATGGTCATCATCAGGGCGACCGTAGCCACGGTGGTTCCGGCAACCACAATGGTCACGAGCATGCCCACAATGACCTGCAAATCTCCCAGGATCCGTACACGGGCGGTGGAAAAAGGTTAGGCGGAAGTTCTGGCCAGGTGCTGGCACAGGAACAGCACTTCTACATCCAGGAACTTTTTCAGCGCCATGGCCGTCGGGACCAGCTGGATTTCCGGGGCTTTCAGAGCCTGCTGGTCAGCTTAGGTCTAGGTGTGGTGAAAGTGGTAGGAATCGAGCATGAAGACCACGACCATGTTGCCCATCTGGATTTGCTGGAGGTCCAGGAGGGCCTCCACACTCATTTGCCCACCCATGGAGGTCATGGGCATGGACACAAGCATACACGGGGGGGGTCCCACATACACCCCCACCCTCCACACACGGAGGTGGGGCCGACTCGCTCCCCGTGCCACTATCTGGCAATCAGAGTTATTCCCACCGAAGACAGTGGTTCACTGGTGCTTGACCACAACCGTGACCTTGACCTAAGTCTGGTAAAAGACGATGACCACGACCACGATCACGACCATGGTCACGATCACGACCATGGTCACGATCACGACCAGGATCACGACCATGGTCACGATCACGACCATGGTCACGACCACATCCATGGTCACAACCACGATCACAAACATGTCCACGAATTGGAGCACAGACACGTACCGAGCCAACAGCTCAACCAGCAGGACCCCAACAACAAGACTCAGCATAATCATGACCACAGCCATGAACTTGACCAAAAACCCCCTACACCTCACCATCCTTCCCAAAACAGCACAGCCAACGCAGACGGTCCTTCTGCACGTCAAGGAGAGCCTCCCACTGCCCTAGCACAGTCCCTCAAGGAACAACCAATGGCCGATCCCACGGTCAGTGCAGCGTACCCCAACAAAAACTCTGCCCCAACCACTGCCTCTTCTGAATCCAAGCGGAAGAGAACCAGAAAACCCAAAGGGAGTAAAGGTCTGCGGCCCCGCAACAGTCTTGAACCTGGTCACGGCCCTGTGCCAAAGGCCAAGAGGGCAGCGGCTCCAGCGAACCCGACCTCACAAGCGCCAGCCCTGCCCGGGCATCCGGAAGGCGTGGCCCATAGGCATGAGGAGGTGGGGTTTATTTTCATTAGTAGTAAATGTATATGCTTTAGTTGAAGGGATTCATAACACACTGACATGAATGGTTTCACTATTTGCCGTCAACCCCTTTTTCAGACTACCCTCTGTCCTCCTTCTTTCACCTACAGTGTCTCAATCTGACTCAGCTTCTCAACCACTATGGCCTGAGTCCCGATTCGCGCATCACGCCCAACCAGTTCTCTTACCTGTGCCCGGCCCTACTCTACCAGATCGACAGCCGTGCCTGCATCCGCCACGGTCACCAGGTGGACGTGAAGCAGGAAGTCATAGAAACGCCCAACTCTGGTAAGGGCCTCTAACTTCAATGTACCCTTATAATAACAGTGCTTCCAAGCAAAACTCACCCAAAAGGCCCAGAGTTTGTTAATTCTGCATACACACAAGTACAATACAATTGCAAATTCCGTAAGTGTACAGGCTTACAGGTTGATCTTTAGTCCAACAGTGGACTAAGAGCTTTGGTTTGAAGCTCTTTTAAATGTCCCTCTTTAGATGCAAGTGTCATTATCCCGCCCTGTTTGCTTAATACATACTAGTTTCCCGCCCCATTAACACCCTTTTGTGCACACTTGGCTCTGTTTACGCACATACAATGTATGTACAATGAGTGCTTAAGTCAAACAGAGCTGTATCCTACAGTTAGATTGAAGGCTTGTCAGGGTCAACTGAGAAAACAAGCTGCAGAATTTGGAGACAACAAATGGTCTAATGCCGCTGCACGAAGCAACTGCTTACTTTAAAAAAAATGTGTAAGCTTAGTCTGCCATGAAATGGGTGTCGTAAGACTTTGTTTTCAATATAAAGAACATTCTTTCACATTATCCTCTCTTGTCTACTAATACAGATGCACTTTATGGCTGCCAATAGGAATGTGTGACCGTCATGATTTGGCATGGGCCATACACTACAGCATAAAAAAAAGTTGATTTGCCATCAAACTTGCCTGAGGCACTGCGGTCCCTTGCCAAAACGCATGGAAGAAGCAGAATGTTTAGTCCTACCATTTTGTTTTGCTCTTTTTTGGTTCTGTTATTTCATACTGTTAAGTACTAGTACTGATAGTATTACGTTTTTTTCTTAGCCATTACCTTAAGTACATTTATTTCTACACACAATACATCATGATGACATGTTTCATTTATATATTATGGTTTTAGCTCGGTTCTTCATTCCCTCAATCCTGACCAGTCTCTAGGTCTTTGCTACTATTAAGTATTCCCATAGCATGCTGTTCCCACCGCTATGCTTTATCATGGCCATTTTGTTAGCCAGGTGGTGAGTGTTACTTTCTTTGCCAGACATGCACCTGGGGATTCTGACGTAATTGTTGGATTTTGGACCAGTGAATTTTCTCTCTAATGCTCCTTTCATGTGGCTTCCCTCTAGCCACTCAACCATAATGGCCTGATTGAGTTCTGTACGTGTTTGTCTTCCTTTCAGGTTCTCCCATTTCTGCAGAGAAACTTTAAAGCTCTGTTTTGAGTGCCCATTGGGTTCTTGGTCACCAAGGTCATGCCTGGTCATGTAGGGTTGGCTGGAGAGAAAGGTCTAAGAAGAGTCCTGGTGGTTTTAAACGTCCACTTGATAATGATGGCGTACACTGTGCTGCCAGGAACCTTCAGTGCTTTAGTGTTTTATTATTACCTTCCCCAGATATGTGCCTACATCTCTGGGACCTTCTATAGCAGTTGTGTGCCCTTGAAATCTGATATATTGTAATTTGCTACAGGTGTAATTGCAATTGCACCTTGCAAGTGCTAGAAACTTAATTTCAAGGATCTTCAAAGCATACATGATGCGTCTCAGATCAATTTGGAGTTTACACTTTGAAATGTCCTTGTTTTCCATGAAAACATACATGAAATGAGTTTGATTAGGAAATTAAACAACATGAATAGAAAATACTGTCATGGTTGGTTAGAATAATGATTTTTCGTTGAAATAATTGTCCTTCATACTTTCCTTTTTTCAAAGAATCCTTCATTGGCAGCAATTACACCTTTGCAGCCATTTGGTAATCTAGTTATCAGTCTGTAGAGATTTCAACCATTGAACCACCTTCCACAAAATGGATTGGTTTGATAAGCACTGCTTTCTTACCATACTGTCAAGCTGCTTCCACAACAGCTCAATAGGTTTGATATCTGGTGATTGTGCTGGCCCCTCTATTATAGACAGAATTCCAGCTGACTGGAAATAGTTATTGTATGGTTTGGAGCTGTTTTGGGTCATTGAACCTGTATGAGGAAACTGGCATCTTACAAGCACCGTTCACAGGGTATGGCATGGTGTTGCAAAATGGAAAGATAGCCTTTCTTCTTCAAAAATATATCTGTTGTCAATCGTGTTGTTTTTCTTCTGTTATTAAACAACACGCTTGTATGTAAGCATAGCTGAACATTATTGAAGTCACCAATTTGGACATGCGTCTCGAGGCCTGTTGAAGATCGTTATGTAGTAATGCTCTGTTGTTTCTCCAGGGAATGTAGAAGCCTGTGAAACTACCCCCCTATAACGATACATGGGTGTGAATAAAATTGGCCTCCCTCCCAGCAGTGCGGATCCTAGCCTTTTGGGGGCCCTAAGCAAAAGCTGATTTGGGGGCCCCCGTTCCTCACTAACTGCCCAGGGCCCCCTGGCTGCCCTAAGTGGCCGCTTATGTTGCTTATGCCTAGGGCCGGGGCTGCGTTCCGATACAACAATTGTGCTGTGGGGCTGAAAAAAGGCAATAAAAAATGTAGATGAGCATAATGAATACAGTGCGGAAATGGGCAAGAGGGCACTGATAACTCCTCATTAACGGAAGACTTGAGGCGCAAGAGACTCATAGTACAGCGAGGAAACCGGGGGGCATCCTACATGCTGAGGGATGCTATAGTACCTCTCACTGTGCACTGTGGAGCTCTGCTATTCTGTCCTCGCCCTGCCAATTAAGACCGTCTTAAGTGGCGCCGAGGGCCGTCTTTCTTTCTGAGCGACCGCTCGAAGGAAAAGCGTAATTGGAGACAGGACACGGCCCAGTTCTTTCTTCTCCCTCGTCTCTCTTCCGCATTACTCCAACCAACTCTCCTCTTCCTTGTGGTGAAGATAGCAGTGGGGAGTGGATGAGTTACGAGGGTGTGTAGGCCCTGCCGGTGATGTACTGGCTCTGCTTTAGACTGTCTCTGTACTGTCACTGATTCAAAGACAGTCTGTCTGTACCGTCTCAGATTTGCTGTAAAGCTGATGAGAAGTAAACAGTTGATCAGTAAATGGGCAGCCAGCACGTTGTAAGAGAATCTGAGAATTTGAACCCAGTTTGAATTCGATTATGGTACACTTCTTAACCAGAACTATTAGAAAGCACAAATATATCAGTTGGCTTGCAGAATCAAAACCAAATTATCCAGACAAAAAACATGTAACCTCAGGTTGCATCCCAATACTCTGATTACTCATACAGTGTGGTGTCAAATAATTGTATGCATGTATGAATGCAGACAAACCCAAATGATTTTTGTTAGAAATACTGTGATTAAATGCATCTGGTGAAAGACCATAGCATCTGAACCCATGATTCATCTCTGTTCTAACCATATTCTATCCAACAAGCTGGCAAATTTTTGTGTCGAAAAATAACTGCTGTAATGTAAAATATTAGTGACCACATGTATATCAATACATTGGTAAGCAAACAAACATGCATTATTATTTTTACCTCACAGAAAATGCTAATGTTACGTTTATACAAAATATCCCCAATTCATGCTAAATGTAATATTTCCATTAGAGAATTTGGAGCAGAGATGGTTTTCTGACCTGACCTTTTCCACTCTGCCACTGTTATATTCATGATTGTCGAATGTACCTGGGTAAAGGATTAGAAATATTTGTGTCTGTCCACTCACCTCTAATTTTGGACAGTAAAGTTCAATTTTAAAATGCTAATCAGGCAATAACCCCTATATTTCATGTCAGCATTCTTAATGAAATATCCAATGTCAATAAAGTTCACATTCTTCCAAAAGTAGAATATGTTATGAGCATAGTGGACTCGGTATCGTGAACTCAACCGTTATTTCACGTGCCATACAGGCATTTTCACACCCAAATTTGCAAATGCATTTTAGAATGTGCCTACAATTGTTTAGTGCTAAAAACATTCTTAAAATCAATCACTATGTACTTGGTGAAATCATGATAATTTCATCCTTCTGTGCTCTTAAGTTACTTAAATAAAATGTTGACCATGGCATTCACTTTTCCTGCCCAGAACCCATTTATAATGAAAACCTTTTGTTGTTATTGCCTTGTCACGTCACTCCAGGGTAGATTTGGGAGGGTTGAACATCTCACCAAGCAATTCTGCTTTTTATTACAATGTTCGCTCCACCAGGAAGTATTCACCAGCACATAGCTTCCTTTAATGTATTTGGCCTTAGCATGTAAACGGTTTGTCAGAAAGCAGGATCCTAAGTATTTCTGTCGTAGCCTGAGGGGGGTGTGGCACAAGGCCATAGCATATTACTAAGGTTATGTGTTTGCAACATGTCTGCATAGCCATTGTCCCAATCCAAACCACCCTTCTCTCCCTGAAGAGGGAGACAAGAGGGCATTTTTTTTTGTGCCCTTAGGATGTCAATGGTACTAAACTCACAACATTAAAAGCACCCCTGAGGGCCATTATAAAGGATTAAACTAGAGAGGACACTAACTGAGACTCTGACCCAAATGTGATGCTCTCACAAAAACCCAAAATACCTTCCTGATCCTCTGACACACAGCCGGGTCAATCATTCATTTCATCCCTGTTAATTAATTCACAATTTGCTCCCGTTTCCCTATACCTGGATTTCCTCAATGTTCCCCAGTACTTTTTTGATTCATATGTCTATTTGGAGGTCATAAACATGATTATGGCTGGGACATTAACAGCCTTAATTCCTAGCCTCAATCTCCCCACTTGAAGGACATTTTCTGACACAACCCATGTTGCTCTCCAGTGGTTCAAATGTTTTGTCCCAATGTTGTGCTTAACTTAATGGGCACATTTTCCCAAGGCGAATGTCTGTGTAATTAGTTATTTGTGTCGGGCCAAAGTTTGGGGAGCTGCTCATTTTCCCTGCTGGGAAAAACGACTGCAAGAGCTTGATTCATTCCCTCTATAGCCATGCAGTCAATTGCAGGACGACTAGGAAACACGTCACAAACCACCCAAGACCGGGCGAGGAAAAGGCTCCGGCGAGGTGGTTCGGGGTTTTCCCCACCCCCTGGGGTTTTATAGAGGATACAGTGGATTTTTTTTTATTTCTATTAATTTATCATTGATATATACGTTTTTCTCCAAGGCACTTCCTTTTCACACTAACGTCCACTAAAATGTCTAACTTGGCTGTCGCTACGTTGGAATGCTCCTCTTCCAAGCGCGGGTACACGGCTGCGTGAACCCTTTAACTCATCCAAGCGGGAAACTGTAGATTAGTGACTACTGAGGGAGGAGAAATGTATTTCAAGCTTTTTGCACTGATATCACACTGTGAGAGTGGGAGCCTGGTTCACTGATCCCTTTGAAAAACAAGGAGTCACATGCCAACTGCCTCTCCAATAAAAGCAACATGTGATTACACTGCCTTGCAAAATGACTGGGGAACACGTAGAGAAATGTGCTTTCAGGGCATTATGGAAATAAGTTCTCCATGTCCCTGCAGTTGAATTGTAGTTATTTGATGGCAGAGGGTTGTAGTCTGTTTGTTATTTAAATACATTTACTTGAAGGGACAAACTAAGGCACAGATATTACTTCTGGGCACCTCTGAAAAGCACTTTGCAATCTTCACGACATAATAACAGGCCACCAGTTGATATGAACAGAAATGTCCCCTCATAGTCAATTGTCTGTAAGATGAACATGATAGAAGCGTTCTAAATGCCAGTGGCAGGAGCTGGTATCGGTTTAGACAATGTGGTACACCTTTGTGCGACAGGGAATTTCACACTACATTAAGCATCCTCTTGTAAAGTGCCAAAAAACCTGTCCTTTAGTTTGTCCTGACCCCCGTATTGGGTTGGTCAGGCTCTCTCGGGCTGACAATGTCTCAACGATTGCAGCATTAGTATCTTCGCGCTGGCTCAATGTCATCATACAACAAGGTGTTGCTCATGCCCACCATTTAATCAAATAACATTGGAAAGTGCTAAGCTTAGATGCACCGCTTTCAGTTAGACATAATGTTTAGGTCGCATACAGGACTTATTTTTTTTATACTTCTTCCGTTCCGTTTTGATTCTACAGCTCTTCACTGTTCAGGGTGCAACGCCGAAATTGACAGAAAAATTACAACCTAGCTGTCTTTTGAGATTCACTTATTGATGCACTTGGATGTTGCAAACCCACTCCTGTGGCGGGGCCCTGTCATTTGCCTTAGTCGGCGGATAAATATCTCACTGGCGTTTTCGCTCCCTTGTCACAGTATTTTTGACAGCCAAAGCCGAATTGTACTCTGACACTGTTTTGTTCTCTGGCACGGCCTCTGCTTCTGACATGCGCCGTCCTCCGGCAGTGTGGGTCTGGATGTGGGGCTTCGTATCCATCACCATCATCAGCCTGCTGTCACTGCTGGGCGTGATCCTGGTGCCCATCCTGAACCAGGGCTGCTTCAAGTTCCTGCTCACTTTCCTGGTGGCCCTGGCCGTGGGCACGCTCAGCGGCGACGCCCTGCTCCATCTGCTGCCACACGTGAGTATCCGCCCCAGTGCCCGCCCGAGCCCAGCCCCGTGCCCGCCCCCGCCCTGAGAATGGCCGTTTCCAGGTTGAACTATATTGGCGTCAAGTGCCACCTGGTAACGTGGTCACGTCTTACCCTGAGTCCTGCCACCTCACGCCCAAGGTTGCCATCGCCTCACGCCGTGTAAACCCCTACAATCAGACTGGCTCATTTGCCCCCAAGTACCCCTCACCCTGTGGCTGGTGTCCTCTGTGACGCTCCTAGTTCCACCCTGCCCTCCACGATCCCTCTGCCTCACAACGCTTTGTGAAGTATCCCATGTGTGACACGTTCTCATGACCCGACGTTGCCTTTTTACATGATCCCAGGCTATTTTCCTTCACACTGTCTGACAATCAGTCCTTTGCACATGATTCCAACCGCCATTCTCACCCCAGAGGTGGCTATATCTCATGTTGTATTCATGCCAGTCATCAATACGCCACCTGTGGCCCAAACAGGGATGAAATAATTGCCTTGACATTTCATGCTGTTAACAAGTTCAGAAGTCCTGGCTGTGAAATAAAACCCTGCATAGGTCAATGTTATTAGCTAAGCATTTGCACTGGTTTCCATCAGTAAAATTCAGGTTATGTGTAAATGTACTTGGTGAATAAAAGCAATGCTGATCTGATGTTTTACAGATTACTGGTGTGCAACAGTACAAAGAATGTCCCCTTTCAATTTCTGTTTTACATTTAACTGTTCTTAAGGAGAATATAAAGTCATTCCCCTTTCCTCCATTCTAATTGTGTGCACTCCAATACACCACAAGTTTCTAGTAAGAACCATGTGGAACAAAACGGTAAATAAATGACCACTCTCCTCTTCCTCGTCAGTCTCAAGGCGAGCACGATCACGGTCACGATGCGGGAAACTCCAGTGACACCGAAGAGGTGGACATGCTCACCGCTTTCGACGGGGTCTGGAAAGGCCTGACTGCGCTGGCCGGAATCTACCTCCTCTTCATCATCGAGCACTGCCTCGGCATGTTCAAACACTACAAAGATGCCGGGGTAAGAAGCCGTTTAACCCACTTGAGAACGAACGGTGAACTCAGTCCGCAGTTCTAGCTGGAAATGTCGGGGTCAGGCTACCCGTGAGGTACATCTGAAGTTGTCCTCAAGGGCGTCTTGTGTTGAGGTGCCGGTATTTTATTATGAAGCATAATGTCCCTGAGATGGGCAAGCATTGGTACTTTATAAGATGCAGCGTTGTGTTGAAATGCAGTGTTACTGATTTTATTACAAAGTGCTTTATCCAATGGAAATATTAAGTCCCTAAAGTCACAACCTGGTTTATAGAAAGACTATGGCATTATTTGATTTAAATGGATATTAAGCAACCATCTATTTAGAATTATTTTTAAAAGTTTTCTGAGGATGTGTTTTTGCCTGTGGTAACCACTTGGTGAATCATTCAAAACCTTGTGTGTTTGACACTAGGTGTTTGACTGCAAACTCAAAATTCCTGTTAAGCAAGATGCTCTATAAATATGTAACATGTCAAATAGCCACGAGTACTTTTCTACATTTTTCCTTGAACAGTGAGTCCCATTTGAGGCCATGGTTTGTTTCTCAGCCGGGCCCTTCCTGCACACAGTTGGTCCATGAGTTGTTGCTGCAATTTTGTCAAAGAGTACATGTCTTAATAACTGAATAACGTTTTTCACAACTCAAGGTTAAATTAAGAATGATAGTCCAAAAGGTGGTCCTCATGTGACCGACAGGGTTGATCGTGAACATGGTGATGGTTTTATCACATTTTTAGCGTTTTTATATTTTCATACATTTTTACCAGAAATGTATACTCTCCTGCTTTTACACTGTTATTTCACTATGAAAACAGTCTCTCTTAAAAAAAATATGTTTAATCAATGAAAATCTACGATTCTTTTTTTTTTTTTGTATTTTGATCTTGTTCTATTTGCTCCGAGTCAGAGGAGATCAGTTTGTTTTGTATAGAAATTAGAAACTAACGCCGGGTGTTTAACGGATTCTTGGTAAATAGAAGAAGGGCTTCATGTGCTGGGCCTTACGATTTCATCTGGTTGAGTCAAAACTGCCTCATTGTTTGTGAGTAAATTGCTCATTTAGAGTCTGACGTGTTTGTACATACTCCCTTCAGGGCACCTTCTGTCGCAGGAAGAAGAAGGGCGAGGAGGCCAAGATTGGCAGGAAGCTGTCAGACCACAAGCTCAACCGGCGCTCGGATGCGGATTGGCTTCACCTCAAGCCACTGACGGAAGGTGAGAACGGGTGTCCTGTACTGTACCTTAAATAGCAAGATGAATGGAACCGCTGTCAACAGCACCTGAGTGGAACAGGTTCAGAGGTGTGTGTAGCATGGATATGTAGTGTGTTGGGATAACACTGCCCCTTTGTCTAGGTTTTGGTTTTGTGGTAACAGCCTT
>JACXGK010001826.1:22355-32516 GCA_016801125.1 Novumbra hubbsi
TTGTGGTAACAGCCTTTCCTAACCCCCACAGGTTTGGTTTTGTGGTAACAGCCTTTCCTAACCCCCACAGGTTTGGTTTTGTGGTAACAGCCGTCCCTAACCCCCCCAGGTTTGGTTTTGTGGTAACAGCCTTCCCTAACCCCCCCAGGTTTGGTGTTGTGGTAACAGCCTTCCCTAACCCCCACAGGTTTGGTTTTGTGGTAACAGCCTTCCCTAACCCCCACAGGTTTGGTTTTGTGGTAACAGCCTTCCCTAACCCCCTTAGGTTTGGTCTCCTGTGACAACGGCCACAACAACACCCAGCTCAGCGAGCTCCAGCCTCTCGACTCGTCCGGCAACGACACGCCTCTAGCCGACGCCGGCTCGGAACCGGGCGTCAAAGAGAACGGCCGCCGGTCCAAAAAGCACGGGCACAGCCACGGCGGACACCCTCACGGAAGCGGGCACGGGCACTCGCATGGCGGGAACTGCCACTCGGACCAAGAGATGAAGGACGCGGGCATCGCCAGCATCGCCTGGATGGTCATCATGGGCGACGGCATGCACAACTTCAGCGACGGCCTTGCCATAGGTGAGCCTCTCAGGAGGAGGGTTTGATGACGCTGACTTGTTCATGCTGTTGCCGGAGGCACGCAAGTGTGTGTCTTTCAAACTCAAACGGTGTATTGGACATGAGAAATAGCAAACTGCGAAGGGCAAACTACAATGGTTTTGTGAGGTGCAGTTCCAGGTCTCCGAGCCGCTCGTGAATATTTAAACACTGTGTTTCCAGGTGCTGCCTTCAGCGCAAACATTACCGGTGGCATCAGTACGTCGGTGGCGGTGTTCTGCCACGAGTTGCCTCATGAACTTGGTAAGTATCCCACGCTCAATCCAGCTAGTGCTTGAGATCCATCTATTCCCACAAAGGACTGAAATCTAGCTTTGAGTAACACCCTCCTCCACACAGGGGTCGCTATGCCGATATGCATCCTGACAACATATCAGTTGTTAAACAGCCAAGGCCTTAGTGGCCAAATCTGAACCGCAATGCAGTGCTTTAAACCGCTGGGCTGCCCGGGAACGCCGGGGCGGGTGGGAGAGGTCTGGTTGTAACGGAGTCGTTAAGACTTAAGTGCGTAGACCTTGTGGCTGAACTTAAAATGAGCCTTTTCCTTTTTATGCAATGGAATAAATTGCCTCTGCGTGCACGCACAAACACACAAGCTCCTAAAGGCTGCTCATTGACATTCATGACATCCCCAGTTCCAGGACCTCTGTTTCTCATCGAGGTAGAGATGAACCGACAGACAAATCACTCCGCTGGAGCCGCTCTCGTAGCTCTGAGGTGGGATGAATGAGGACTCCCCGTCGACGATTAAACCTCCAATCAACCTCTAAAAGCACTTTGACCGGCGTACCACGGCTTGAGCTGTGCACTCGGGCTTTCGTTTGTTTGTTTGCCTGCTTGCATGCTTATTGGAGTGAACGGAGTCCTGGCCCACTAATAATGACTGCTTGTGGAGTCGACGCCACGTCCAAGTGTGCCTCTCCAGTCGGATTGATGAATAGACCAGTCCGAGCACATTCTGACGGAGCATGAATAAACGGTTGATTGATCTCTGCTCACTCCCCCATGGTTACTGTTAACTAATAGTGTCTTGTCGTTTTCAAATGTTTTCACTTCTTGTGGTAAAAAAAAAAATGTGTTTCTTCTCCCCTTAACTGTGGACATTTGAACAATTGATTTAAAAAAACAAGCTTGGTCTTTTAGATTTTTATATATTCTTCATTTAATCATAGAGGTTGTGTTGAGATTTGAATCTATTTTAAATGAACTAAAAACAGAAAAACGTCAAATGGATTGTGATGCACATTAGAAAGCTTAAAGAGTAGGTTTTAAGTTATGTGTTCATCTACATAAAAAATTAACATTCTGAATGAAATGATCTAATTTCAGGCCCTTCTGCAAAAGGTTTAAAGATGATGGGGCATTAATGGAAAAAGCCCTCATATCTGACCGATGGCATTGTATAAAATGTTATTTGCCAATCTTAAGTTGTCATGTTAAAGTCCTTTATTGCAAGCTGCCCTTAGTTAGCCTTCTAAATGAAAACCCATCCGGCTGATTGACGTACCATAGTGTTTTCTAAAAGTAACCTGATAATGTGACGTGTGTGCAGGCCACACCTTTGGGCACACAGACAGAAAGGTTGCTGCAAAAAGATATTTTCAAGCTTGAAAGGAAAACCAGGAAATGTCCCCTTGCTCTATGCTCCTTCAAGATGTCTTGCATTTCTAAAGGATTTCCATGCGTGAGCCTCACTGCATTGTCTTCTATGTATTTTCATTCTCTATTGACCATCTCTAACAGTAGTCACACCTTACCAACTCTGGAAATAGTCCTTCCTCTTTTACATTTGAATCTTTTAACAGAGGCTCCCATCCGTTAAAAGCACGCATTAGCTTGAGTTGTTTCATGGACTTGTGAAAAGTTTTCTGAAGACTCTTCCGGCAAATTTACAACTGTCTCTTTAAAGACAGACATCTCCCCTGCGTGGTGACTATAGCCAGTATAGATGACCATGATGAGGGCACCTTAACACCCCGTTGAGAAGCTAATTGGCAGTGATGGGTCTGTTAATTGCACACGGCAACACGGTCACGGTGGTCGTTCGTGGCACGACCAGCGCTCGGCCCTCAGGAAAACACCAGAGCAAGTTAAAAGTGACGACTGGATAGTGGCAGTTGCACGAGACCCTGGGCCCTACTCTCCTTTTGATTGATGGGACGCAAGGAGGGTGAACTGAAGTGCTAATATATTCATTGTGGTAATTAGCGGGGTGGGGTGTTGCACAGAAGGAATGTAGGCCAGCGTCTGTGTTTATTTCAATCTAAATCAAGGGTGTCTCCGCAGAGTTCAACATTATTCTCCTCGCCTGTGCTGCACTGTATTCTTGTGTGGGTGATTTAGCTAGTTCGTACGTGTCAGTAAGTCCAGTGATGAACATGAGAAGGCTGACTTAAAAACAACAGTGTGGATGTTTAATGGAAACATGAACTAGTTTGTTTGTTTGTTTGTCCTGCTCTGTATTGTATTAACCCCTTACAAACCACCTCAAACTACCTTCCAACATTTTGGGGTCACTTGTTTTTCAAAAGAAAAGCAAAACATTTGTCCATTTCGAAACCCATAAAATTCATCATAAGTACCGTGTAGACATTGTTAATGTTGTAAATGACTATGGTAGCTGGGAACTGCAGATTCGTAATGGAATACCTACATGGGCGTACAGTGGCCTATTATCCACAACCATCAGCCCAGTGTTTCAGTGGCACGTTGCGTTTGCTAATCCAATTGGAATTTATTTTTAAGGCTAATTGATCATTAGATATCCGTTTTGCAATTATGTTCACACAGCTGCTAACTGTTGTGCTGATTAAAGAAGTGAACCATTTTCCTTCTTTAGACCAGTTTAATATGTGGGACATCATGGTCTGGGTTGCGTTGGTGATGGTAAAGTGGTAGAAAGTGGGATTTGGAAGAAGGAATGCCATTACTCAATTTGGCAACGCCATGCCACACCCCTGTGAATGGCGCTTGATTTGGAGTCAATTTCCTCCTAAAACAGGACGATGACTGCTCCAAACTATGCAAGAACTATTTTTGGAAGAAGCAATCAGCTAGTTTTCTGTCTGTAATGGAGTTGCCAGCACCGTCACTGGATCTCAACTTATTGGGCTGTTTTAGGAGCAGCTTGACTGTATGGTACAGAAGTGCCCATCAAGCCAATCTAACTTGTGGGAGGTGCTTCAGAAAGCTTAAGGGTGAAATCTCTACAGATTACCTTAAATTAGAAGGTCACAGGTATGTAAAGGCTGTGATTGCTGCATATGGAGAATTCTTTGATGAAAGCCAAATTTGGAGGACAGTAATTATTTAAATGTTTTCATGTATGTTTTCATGGAAGACAAGGAAATGTCCAAGTGACCTCATACATTTGATTGTTAGTGTATATATTTTCTGTAATGCGGCCCTCCTTGTGCTGTTTTGGCCACAGGGGACTTTGCGGTGCTGCTGAAGGCCGGCATGTCGGTGAAACAAGCCATCGTGTATAACCTACTGTCCGCCCTCATGGCCTATGTAGGCATGGTGATCGGCACAGCCGTGGGCCAGTACACACACAACGTCACCAGCTGGATCTTTGCCGTCACCGCTGGCATGTTCCTGTACGTGGCCCTCGTGGACATGGTGAGTTGTGCAGAGAAATGTAATCACAGAAACATCTGAACAAGCGTTCTAACGCAGGTAGTAGTGTTGAAGGCTTTTGCTGTTTTATAGAAAGCAAACAGCTTTGGACCTCATCTGGTTCCAAGTGGGTTCCCAGAATTCTGTAGAGGTTACCTGGAACGGTCTGCCAATTATTTTATAGTTGTAGCAAATACTAGCATTGCAGATGTCAGGTAAACCGCCAACTGTGACATTGTGAATTTTTAGCTAGCCAGAGCTGCTGTACCATACAAACTCAACGTGCTCAAGTAGATCATGGGTTTGGTTTCATCAAGGCTGCATGTGTTTTCTCTTTACAAGCTCATGAATTAAAGTCGTGCTCCTGTGCCATGAGAGTTCTGCCTTCCAAACTTTGTGACAATTTAGTTTTTTTTTGTTCTATAATGTAAAGTGGTCCCGTAGCTTCCAACATCCTTCAAAATGTTTTTTTGGTGTAGACCAGTGGAGGGCAAACTTTTTGGCTCGGGGGCCACGTTAGGATTTTGAAATTAAATAGAGGGCCACATTTGTTTTTGTAATTTGCTAATCAGAAATTGTTTTCAGGCCAGAAAAAGGCAAAAGTTAAAACATACTGTACATATGTACAGTAGATCCCTTATAATGTGTAAATAGTTTAAATTCTGACACAGATGTGTAAGAATGGACTGGTGAGTTGTTATTTAATTCCCCTCAAAACCATTTAATTACCTTCTGCGGGCCGGATGGAACAGCCTTGCCTGTGTAGACACAACCATTCTATAATGACATTCGTAGCTGACAATTTGTATTACGGACGTTATAAAAGAAATGTGTGCGATAGGCTCGATTTCTCATGTGTCTTATGTTGATACAGTTTAAACACCACTCAATTTCCTATGTTATGTGTCTGATGTCATTGTGACCTCCCCCTAGTTACCAGAGATGCTCCACGGTGACAGCGAGGAACACAAGCGCTGTCAGCTGGGCCACTTCGTCCTGCAGAACCTGGGACTGCTCACAGGGTTTTCTATCATGCTGCTCATCGCCATTTTCGAGGAACAGATCGTCTTCGACTTCGGCTTCTAGCGAGTCTCATGATCTTGCGGTCAGATGCTGTTTACACTTTTGCCCCCTCCCATCCCTTGTAATGCTTCGTATCTCATTGCTAAATCCTTTGTAGCTCACTTAACCCCACACTCGCATGTCTTGCTAGCTGATCGGGACCTCCGCTAGCAAGCGCCAATGTTGTATTGGAGGAATTACTCGAGGTTGGGCTCCAATAAACGCCTCTAGTCGATACCAACGTCATCGCTAAGGCTGGGAATAGGTTTCGCAACACCTTCGATATAGCACACCAACAGGGGTGTCACATTCCTATTGGTCTAAGTAGCCAACAACAGGACAACAGTTCACATGTCTTAGGCTCAGCCTTGGTAATGGACAGGTGAGCAACACGGCTTCTGAGCGTCCCTCTGCGAACAAAGGCAGTGCCTCACCTGTCTCGATATAACGGCTGACTCCTAACCTGGAGAACCCCGCTCCAGACTGCTGCCCACAGGCCCCGGGCCCGCCCCCACAGAGGCATCTGTCAAGGCCCAGCAGCCCTCTGTTCATCCATCATAGCCCTGCGCAGAGCTTGGCCGCCATCGTCCCCCCGTCCCTTTAATTTGTCATGAACCCTGCGGTGTGTTCCATTATCCATGCCTAGTGTACCTGCGGCGTCTTCCAATTGCCAGCATCCATCATGAAGTCACCATGCGTGTCCCGCTGCGAATCAGCGTCTAGCGCATCACGCCGTGGCGGTGTCACGACCGGGCCTCTGCGGTTTGCTTGCACAACCACCACACTGTTAGAGTAGCCGGTCCATAGAACCGCAAGTGTTTCGAGGAAGCGGTCCGAAGGCCCACGATGTTTTCCACAGGCATTGTGGGCCCCCCACGAAGACTTTTGAGAACGACAGCTTGTGTTTCGTCCAAATGAAATGTGAAGGCTACTACCCCAACCTTACAAGAGTGACGAACTGTAACGGTGTTCATTTGCAGCATTTTGTCAGTACATATTTTTTTCAGGTTTTTTTGTTTCGCTTCGCCTCTGGTGGATTTAAGAAGTATCAAAGGTACACAATTCTTCATAGTGCTATGGAAGAGAAAATGCTAGGTGCTCGTGCCCCTAGTCATTTACCTTTCAAAATGGGTGTTAAAGACCAACGTCAACTGTAGATTTCACAGCACTATCTGGTCAATTTCCAAAATATGACGCTAACTTCATACTTTGGTCCCGTATCTAACAGGTTTTAGCGGATTGAATCGCACCCATTCTATTTGACCATCTGAGAGTGAAGTTTTGCATCAGGCTTATCTCAATATCTGCGATGTGGCTTGTGCCATCGTAACATAGAAAGGTACATATTAAATATTGCCCAAGCACTGCATTTGTAGGCTGACAGCCTGTAAACCAAATTAAACCTGTTGCGTATGAAGCCCTAAGTCTAATGTAAATTGAGATAGTATTGTTTCTGTCTGCATTGAGAAGAGAACAGTGTTGTATTTTGTTTACTATATTGAGGGCACAACTTTTTCTTTTTTTTGCCAAACACATGAAATGCATTGTGTTGTGGTATTTGTTTTTCTTTTTCATCTCCTTTTTGTAGATCTTGGCACAAATACCCATGTTAGAAGTCAGCAAGATTTAAAACAAATGATGCACAATGTGATTATTACATGGGGATTAAAACGTCTTTCCTTACTAAATCAACCATGTTAAGACTGTTTTCAGCTTCAGTTAAGTACAGGAACTGAGAAACCGTATTGCCAATGGTCTTCCTGCTTTAGGTTTTTCCTTGTCAAAAAAGAAGTCTGAGATGTTTGGTCAATGTGCTGTGTATAACTCCTTCCAAGTCTGTGAAAAAAAAGTACTTGTTAAAAAAAATCTGTTTTCATGCGTCATTGTGAAATTGACAATCCGGAAAAGACCAAGCATGTCATTGCCCTTTTATTACTGCTAAAATATGCTTTATGTTTCTATATTATTTGAGTATATACGAATTAGCACACTTTGCACTTCTAATTAATATTTGACGCAATCAAACTGCAAAACTAGTCATTAGTCCTTTCTTTGATTTTTTTTTTTTTTTTAACAATCATTAGTTCTATATTTTGGGTTTGTGATAACACGTCACACCGACTGTGCCAAAAGTGGCCCTCTTGGGTTTTCTTTACCATTATTTTGTGCTTGCCGTTGCTTCCAGACATTCCATTGGCTGTCTGCAACTCGGGTGTCATCCAGGCTGCATCACTTGGGCTGAATTCCGGCTCACTGAAGTTACCTTGTAAATTCCACGCCGCCCAAAAATTCAGTTTGAGACGTTAACCGTTGTAAATTCTATTCTGATTTACTTGAAGGGCAGGTTTTGGTTGCTGTACCCTTGCGTCTCACCTTTACTCCCTGGATGTAAAATCCTCAAGCTGAAATGACCCAGTTATTTACTTGAGCGACGTCCAATGTCTCATCATTCTCTAAATCAACAGAGCATGGGAAGGAGACCTCTTCTCCTTCAGAGAACCGGAGTTCAGCCCTGCTGTGCTGGAGCACATTGAAATGTGCAACCTTCATTTATCCTGTCACTGTGTGACATCCATCGTCTTGTCTTATTGGCTGTGAATCATCGTCAATCACATTAAACTAATGTACTTGATCAGATCGAATCATGCATGAGGCATGAGTGAAATGGAACAGGAAAATGTTTTTAATGTCATTATTTCTTTGCTTTTGTATAGAAGAGATAAAAATGAATGCATAGTCAAACCTTTTGTTACAGTTAATGTGAGAAAATGCTGCAACTGTAGACAATGATTTCTTTGAAGTTTGCTGAGACTGCTGAATTGATCAGTTCTGACTGAATTTTCAGCCAAGTGTAACTTATTGCAGATCTTTTATTGCATTCATAAAGTGTAATTAAATTAATCAAATACTGTAAGTTTACCTGTAATTGAAGTATCATAGTAGTCCTTTTGATAAGTTGCCCTTGTTCCAGGGCTGAAAAGGTGTTCACTAATGTTACTACATGCTCCCTACAATCAATTGTTTGAAGAGGGTTTGACAAGTATCTAACTGCCATTTTAGTTACAATGCCCCAAGGAATTTCTGAATCTCTTCCCTAGACTATTTGCAAAACACCTCTGAAATGATGAAGGTCCATGGTTGTTTGGTTTTTGTACATTGTTTACAAACCTGGATATCAAAATGTTGTAATTGCATTTATCATCCTTGCTGATTGTCTGTGCGTGTGTCCAGTCAGGAAAGAATAAAGTTTGCAAAGAGCCTCTGTGTATGACCCTACTTTTTACAGTTGATTTTCCCAAAAGACAAAATTAGCTTTTTTTTGTTAAACTAAAAGGTAATCTTATAAATAAGATAAATGTCTCAACTGAAAAACAACAAAACAAACGCCTGGTTTCATTCTCAGGAGCATTGTTTGTTATTTTGCTTTGTTAAAAAAAAAAATCTGGGTAGGCAACCAATTGCATCAGCACAACCCTGAAACTCCAAGCATATTATTCCTACAGTTTAGGCGATGTCTAAAGTGTTATTCTGATCCACAAGCTTCCATTGTTGCCTACCTTCAGAAAAGTAACGATATGCTGTTTAGTAGTTGGTTTGCCGGATTAAATCTGTTGTGTGCAGAACGTGGCGTAATTGCCTGTGCCTTACATTTCAAGGTTTAAATTACATAACACAAGGCTACAGAAACATGCAGGAATTCAATCTAACTTTGACTTATCACATTCTCATTCATAGCCCATCAAAGTCAACAGGTTCTCATGTATTATTATGTATATATACTCCAAAACAAGCAAGAGACAAATTTCTATAACTGTTCATTTAAAGTGGGTACAAAGCGCATGTACAACAGCTAGTGGGGGAAGTCTATGCGTTGAGCTGGCAAAGCAGCGCCACCCCTCGTCTTATCCAGTGCTCCGGGGGTACGTCCGTGTTGAGCGTCATGGCAATAACGTAGTTGGTAGAATGTCCAGTGGTGGAGAGGGTTCCGCGGCGCTCGCCTGTCTTGTAGACCGGGCATATGTAGCACAGGCGCTGGGGGATGTCCTGCCTCTTGATTGGTTTGAGCCACATCTAGGGGCGGGACACAAATGGGGGACAAGAGCAGATGGAGGAAGAGTACAAGGCAGGGATGACGAAGGATGTAGCACGGGAGACGGGAAGAAAGCTTGGACAAAAGCAGGGAATTTATTGTGCAAGTTCTCCCACTGAAAAAGATGAGAGGCTTGTAATTTTCATCAAATGTACACTATGACAGACAAAATGAATTTAATAGCAAATTATGGTGGAAAATAAGTTTGGTCAATAACAACATTTTATCTCAATACTTTGTTGTATACCCGTTGTTGGCAATGACAGAGGTCAAACATTTTCTGTAAGTCTTCACAAGGTTGTCACACACTGTTGCTGGTATTTTGGCCCATTCCTCCATGCATATCTCCTCTAGAGCAGTGATGTTTTGGGGCTGTTGCTGGCCAACACAGACTTTCAACTCCCTCCAAAGATTTTCTATGGGGTTGAGATCTGGAGACTGGCTAGGCCACTCCAGCACCCTGAAATGCTTCTTACGAAGCCACTCCTTCATTGCCTGGGCGGTGTGTTTGGGATCATTGTCATGCTGAAAGACCCAGCCACGTTTCATCTTCAATGCCCTAGCTGATGGAAGGAGGTTTTCACTCAAAATCTCACGATACATGGCCCTATTCATTCTCTCCTTTACACGTATCGGTCGTCCTGGTCCCTTTGCAGAAAAACAGCCCCAAAGCATGATGTTTCCACCCCCATGCTTCACAGTAGGTATGGTGTTCTTTGGATGCAACTCAGCATTCTTTGTCCTCCAAACACGACAAGTTGAGTTTTTACCAAAAAGTTCT
>JACXGK010001826.1:32616-62673 GCA_016801125.1 Novumbra hubbsi
CCCCCCCCCCCCCCCCCCCCGTGTGGTTCTGGGCATTTTGCTCACCGTTCTTGTGATCATTTTGACCCCACCAGGGAGAGGAGCCTCTTAAAGGAGAAGTTACAGATCTGTGAGAGCCAGAAATCTTGCTTGTTTGTAGGTGACCAAATACTTATTTTCCACCATAATTTGCAAATAAATTCATAAGAAATCCTACAATGTGATTTTCTGGATTTCTTTTCTCATTTTGTCTTTCATAGTTGAAGTGTACCTGTGATGAAAATTACAGGCCTCTCTCATCTTTTTCAGTGGGAGAAATTGCACTATTGGTGGCTGACTAAATACTTTTTTGACCCACTGTATGTTCGGTTAGATGCCAATTTCCAGGGCCCATTAGCAGGTCTAGTAAAAAAAGAAATGGATTAACTGGCATGGTTATATAAGTATGTTGTCTTTCAAAAAAGAGGACATCATCGATATAATTCAATAGTAATACCAAACGATAAGATTTGCATTTCAAAGCTGAATGACTTCTCAAAAATACTCAATTTTTAATTAAAGGGATAGTTCATTGAAATGTCATTAGTTTCATTACCCTGTAGGCCGTATGTGGAAAAGCAATCCGTGCTTTGATTTAGTTTCCCTGGCACAGTTTCCAAATGCTTTTATGCATTCTTTTTGCCCCGTTTCTCTCAGATTTCATGATATCCAATTCTTCATTAAGATCCTGCTGCATTGCATTTTTGCTCATCCACTGCAAAGCCATCCTTGGTCTACCAGGTCATTTGTCATTGCTGAGATAACCAGTGCTTTTGTTTTAATGTACTAAAGTATGTCTAAAATTGGTTCAGATTTATCTGCACCGTGAAGGCCAGCTTGACTCGCATTAGTCCTTATGTTGTCAGACACCAACAACAAGTCTAGATGCAAAGTCTAGAATAAAGAGCGGATATTGACAGCGTTCTTTTGCATGCATAAATGATGGAAACAAACACACTTATCTTATAAGAGACAGCTGTGACGTCAATAGTCCAGTACTTATGGTACCCTGAAATGGCGAGACAACGTACAGAATGTGCTGTCGTTTCTAAATAGTTGATCCGATATGGATGAAAACACACTCAACTTAAAGCTGACACTGTACTTATACCGCATCTTCATTGTATCATCTTAAATCCAGTGCTTGAAGACCGAGCCAAAACAAACGCCCCTGTTCAAATACTCAGGGACTGGTGTGTCTTCCACAGCACATCTGATGTAGTTCTGGGAACTCCCCAAGGCAGCCATGATTGACCATGACACTTGATTAGTAACCCCACCCAGACACAGGACAGCGTTAGCCCATTACACTGCCCTTTGCAGACCCCCTACTAATCCACATGCAGGATTCAAACCCTGGTTTTGCAAATATGTTTATATCAGTCCAATGACTTGGATGGATATGTGCCACAAATGCTCAAATTTTGCTGCCAATGCATTTACATAGACTGCTTACAGGGACACCCGTGTGTCAGATTGGGTGAACTGTCTCTTTAAGTTCTGCTCCTGTCAAGAACAGATTTTGGTATGAAGATTGCCCCGAAATGTTTGAATAATATAAAAAGGAATTGCTTGTGGATTATTGAACAGTCGGCATTGTGAGGGGCAAATAAGAAAACTTCCCACGCAATTAGTTGTACTGTGTAAGGAAGCCTCTTGCAGGAATCAGCCACTAGCAATCTATTTTAATCTCTTACTTAATATACTATTCATACACTACACAAGTAGTAATTAAGAACCCCCCCCAAGAAAACGAGGGAAGGATGAGAGGAAACAAACTTTGTCAGTGCGTGCAAAGTTTGGGCTAAAACTGCCGTAGCGGCACCAGAGATAGAACTTTGTTCCCAGCTTTGTGTTCATTCTCCTGGGTTGAACAACACAGCATCATTTATTATTCTGCTGTTTGTTGTTGTTCGTACTCTCCTCGGTGCCTAGAGGGTATTGTATTCTGATAGAAAGCGCTGCCTCGTAGGAGTTAGGACATAGAATATAGATAGGAAACAGCAGATTCTTAAGTCAGGCTCGTTGATACATGGCAAAATATTATCACTATGCCCGATGGGTTTAGTTGGAACAGAATCCATGAATCTTTATCCTCTTAAACCTCTGAGGCTTATGTAAGTAACACTACGAAACAGAAGGAAGATAGATGTCCCGGGCGAAGGGGGGGAAAACATTTTAAATGGATCCGTATATTAAAAACAATGTACATAAACAAGTATTTTCATATTTTGTTATGCATGCCATTTCTAAATGTATTACACATACAAAGGTTTGTCAGGACAACGCAGAAAGAAAGAATTTGCGCCGTTCTGGATTTCTTCCCATTTCTGTCCGCATAGTTTGACACTGCGTCAATCTTCAGCAAAAACCTGGGCAAGCCAACGACAACATTTGTACAACAAAAAGCTTTATTTGTTGCCCCTTTAAATGTTCAAACCCTGGTTTTGTATCAGTACCTTGCTGCTTAACCAATAAGCTCTTTTAAAATGATCTGGTACAGAGGTGCTTCAAATGTGGTAAGTTTCCCAGGTCTCGATGCAGCAAAGCATCCTCCAAACACAACACAACCTCCACAATGCTTTACCCTTGATGTAGGTCAACGGTATTCTACTCTACCCTATGAGTTTGGGAGCTTTTGGGTCATCATTATGCACTCACCTGGTGTTCCAGGTATGTCAGGAAAAATGTGGTCCATATATAAATGCCTTAGGGTCACTACTGTGGAATGCAGTGTTCTCCACATCGTCCTAAAAGCTCAAGTTTGACATAATTTAGCACAAGCTCTTGATTGCATAATACCATGCTTTACCAACTAAGTTACATAGACAATTCTTGAAAGGCACATCCAGGTGCAGTTTTGTCAAATTTGAATTGACTTTTTGAACAGCGTGGATTGTGTTACGCCTTGCAAAAAACAAACTGTCCCCATTGAAGGAAGTCATACATTATTATTTGGAGGCACTTGATCACGTGATCTTTACGCCTCTGTAATCTTTTCATTAATTATTATTCAAGATTAATTCATGCTTATCCGCACTTAATGTAGCATCCACATCAATATAGAATGTTTGGAAGTATATTTAAAACGTTATTTCAACTGAAAAAGTATTTTCATATATATATATATATATATATATTTTTTTTTTAAGATGTCTTTAAATAGCAATGAAAGGTTATCATTTCCTGATAATGACTTTGACTGTGGGTGAATTGAGTCACTCACCACAGGCATGGCGTCATGAAGCACTTTCGGGAAGGACTCAGCCAAGAGCTTGGTCTTTCTGTCCCAACATGCGCAGTCAAGGTACAGCCCATTAATGTACACACCTGAGAGACACAGTCAGACACACAAGACACTTCACAATATATTGCCACCAGTTGACACAGATACACACAATATTCTCCTAGGATCAACAGCATGCAGACAGGCAGAAATTCAAATATATTCCTAACAAATTCAATGTATTGTTCTTTTACTGAAATAATTTCCACGTGGCCTAGGATGGTCTGCACTCCCTTTGTTTCCAAGTCATCACTACCTCAGCACACTGCCACCTCAGTTGTTTTCTTACTACCCTTGATCAAGCTGGACTGGAGGGCCCTTACTCTCCCTAGTCTCTACCTGACAACCATTCTGCTCTAACCCTTACCTCCTTGTCTTTCTCTTTCCACTCGCCCTTTGTAACACAGTGTGCAAACTGATCAGGACAGGGTTTTGCTAGGGAACTGGTCAATTTCAGCAACAGGAAATCTTTCTACCTATCATCTCTTTCTTTCCTTCAACCTTCACCTCTTCCCACCCTCTCAACCCCCCACATCTGTCCGTCTGCTCCCTGAGTGTCTGTCTCACCGTCTTCGGGGGGCTGGTGATACTCCTCATCGTCCAGCACCTCAAAGTCGAAGCCCAGCAGGTCGATGGGGATGGTGTGCTTACGGGCGTAGTTCTGCTGGCCACCGGTCAAGAAGGCCTGGGTAAAGAAGAAACCTGACATCCAAAAGACCACCGGTGTCCCGTGCTGGTACCAGTCCTGTAGAGAGGCGGACAGAGAACCACATGAAGGCTCAATGCAGATTATGTGGTGTGTTCGCAGTATGAACATTTACGGAACAGATGTTTACTTACCATACATTGCCATGTTGCTCAAAGTTGTATTTTTACATATTCTGATCTGAGCAAAATTACAACTACATTCATTGACAGAGTAACCCAGTTTAACTAATCACAAAAAACAACTACATCTATTCATGCAATTGAAATGAACCAAAACAAGATTCCTTATGCACGAAAAGTTAGTACAACCTTACCATCACATAAAATGGCTACATTTTTTATCTGGTGCACCAAAACAGGTGCACATAATTAGAAACATAATAAGAAAGTAATTTGTAAGGGCACAGTAGAAACTGGGTCTGGTTTTAACCATATGCAATGACACATGCAATGACACTGGCCTTACTTGGCAGAATCAATTTCAAAGTGCATGAGTCAACTGTCCAAATAAGACTGCACTAAGTTGATTGACACACTCGTTTAGAAAGCCAACAACTGATGTTTGCCAGACAAAAGATACCATGCTCTGGACAGATGAGGCAAAGGTGGAGTTTGTATGGCAGCAATGCCTGATATGGCAATGTTTGGCGACAACAAAACGCTGCCTTTAAAAGGAACCATCTCACCAACAGTAAAGCAAGGGAGGTGGTGGTATTATGGTTTGGAGCTGCTTTGTGGCCTCAAGGCAAATATGCATTCATTGATTCAAACATGTATTCCATATAATACCGGAGACATACTGAGGAGAATGTGTGGCAATCAGTGAAAAAGCTAAAGAATAACCTACAACCAATCTTACCTCAGGACAATGTTCCAAAACAAGCAAAGCTACAGGACGTCTTGAAAATAAGAAACTTAGGTTAAAGAATGGATCTCAATCGTGAAATCCATGCATGCAAGACAAACCCTTGCACATGACAGTTGAAGCAGTACCATAAAGAAGAGTGGGCAAAAAATGTATTCCCAGTCAATAGAAGAGACAGTTAAAAGAAAAGGCTACATTAAGTTGTTTCAGCCATAGGTGGCAACGGCTATTTAAGCTGGGGGTATACCTCCTTACTTACTGCATTTTTGTTTCTACTTGCAAATTGCAAATCTTTCAATCTTTCTGTCAAATTTGTTGGTACCCCTCCACAAAAAACTAACAATACACAATTTTCTCTGAAATAATCTAAAATTGACAACAAACTGATTTTCTATTAAACATAATATTGTAAATAATAAAACCGTTCTTGGGTACTTTTAGCTGTGTTTTTTGGGTCATTATCCTGTTAGAGAACCCATGACCTAAGCCAGAGCGTTCAGACACGGCTGTACGTTTCACTCCTGAAGTAATCCTTGGTTCTTTTTCTGCCATTCACACTATCCTTCCTTTCCATCTGTGGTCAATTCTCCTCTTGCGTCTGCACCCAGGGAGGTTGGCTACAGATCCAAGGACCTTGAACTTCTACATAACATTTGCAACTGCTGTCACAGGAACATAAGATGCTTGGAGATGGTCTTGTAGCCTTTAACTTTACCATGCTTGTCTATTATATTCTTTCTTATCTCCTCAGACAGCTCTTCTTTGCTTTCGCAGGTCCATGTTCAGTGTGATACCAAAGAGCACGGTTACTACTTTTCTCAATTTAAATAGGCTGAATAACTGATTAAAAGGTTGGAGACGTGATACTAATTAAAGAAACTAATTAGTTTAAAATATCACTACAATCCAATTTTTTACTGTATTTCTTATGGGGTACCAACACATGTTTCCATTTTAGAATATCTTTGTAGATATTTCACAGCTCCCTTGCTTTAATACATGACATACCAAAAGCATGCAAGCTTTTCAGGAGGAATGCAGCATTATTTCAATGAGCAAAGGGTACCAACAAATTTGACCTCCTCGGTGGTGTTTTCAAAGTAAATGGTGTAGGTTCCATTACCACAGTAATCAGATTTTTGTACTTAAACTCAGATTTTGGTGAAATTTAGGAAAATATTTTCCATGGTATTGTCACTAGCAATATCTGCCTAATAATAGAAACATTAAAATCCGTCATAATTCATTATTTGTGTTTTCTGGGTTATTTTAGGTAGAACACAATTTGGTGGGTAAAAGAAATCAGAGAGGCTGGTACATTTGGATGTAATATTGAATGGTTATAATATGCATAGAGAGGCTTAGTTCCTTGCAGAAATTCCTGCAGTTACTTTAAGCTTGCTGTTGACCTTTCAGTAGCTTCCCTGATGAGCATTGTCATCTATTTTGGCAGGAAATCCTGATCTTTGCAATATCCTGGTGGTGCAATCTTGCCTCCACTTCTTAATGATGACCTACATAGTGTTCAAGGACAGGACATTATTTTATATCCCTCCTGCTCACTGGTGAAACCTTATTGTTGTTCTTACTGGTAATTACTATACATATTTATTATACATATTCTGCTACTTTTTGTACAAATCTTCACATTCCTGTGAGATTCCTGTTAGTAAGTCCCAAGAGGACCCACATTTCCCAGATGATAAAGGCCTTTTGGCTTAGGTACCACACTTCTATCAAGGAAGATTTTTGGGATTAGGACCCATAAAGTCTGCCTTCTTGGATATTACCAAATGATCAATCTTCAGATAGCTTCACATGTGAAGATTGCTCTTAATGTGCGAGGGCGTGGCTTTACATATACATATAAATCCGACACTGTTAATGGAATTATGATAAAACTTGGTACACATCGTCAAAAACATTTCAGGACGTACAGCATGCAAGCAAATTCTGACCAACCACATAGCGGCACTAATAAACAGGCCGATTTTGCAAGCTCACACCACTCGGCCGATTTTACATTAAACAACAGTCTTAAACAATGGTTAAAAGGTCCATGTCCTCAAGGAGAACACACTTGTACCCATTAACTCTACTATTGGCCATCTTGAATTTTTTAAAAACACTGAACGCTTCTCCTATAGTACCAAAACACCAATCTTAACGCAACATGATATCTGGCGTCAATATATCATAATATACAAATCACATTACACAGGCCAGTAGGTTAAAATATGTGTCCACTAATTGTGTCCATGCAAATCAGACAGCAATAACCGTATCATAATAGTCATTGACGTAACAAAACACTTAAGATTTGCACGTACATTAATGTTGACCGAATGGGTGCCATAATGGCTACATGGTGACATCTCTTGATCTGTGTAAATCAGTGTGTTTACATTTGGAACACAAGCTCCCTTAAATATTGTTGTTTACAATAGCTTAAAAGTGAAAAAAGATCTGACATGTTCTTAATGTCTGCCTTGACACCATCAAAAGCAAAACATTTATATATATAGATCACATTGGGTCAAAAATACATTGGGTCAAAAAAGTATATAGGCCTGGTTGTGTGTTTATCAATAAATTGCATTAAAGAATTTGACTTATTTTAATTCTAATTTATATCAAAACATTGTATGGGACCTAATTCACCTCAACTGTGTGTTAATGTCAGTGTGTGTGTTTACCTGTATTTTGGTTATTTGTGTGTGTGATCAGTGTTTTGGGATTTCATGTCCAGCTAATGTTGCTGAATAATGAACACCAACAGCCTTTAGCCACACATGGCTGAGCATCACCATGAAGGGAATTCTCCCAGTGGTACAACATGAGCTGGGACCCGCTAATTAGCTGAAACAGCCAAACTACAGGGACTCATAAGAGCCAAATCAGAAGATTACCTCTGATATGTATGAAGCATGCATTTTCACTTTCAAGCACTTTTTGCTGGTAGCTATTCCATTTTGATATACAAATGCCTGATTCCATCTGGCAATATGAAACCTAAGTGAGATGGTACAGAGAAAGAGCAGAACAGCCGAAAGCAACAAAAGAGACATTTCTGACTTGGCATTCGTGCACAGAAATAAAACTTTTGAGAATTTTACTAAATACAAAGGTTTATGTTGTACAATGGCTTTTGCAGTGTTTCTTAAAACATTTTCCAACCAGCATTACAGCACAAAATACAAAAATGCAAAGTACCTCCACCACCCAATCAGTATCAAGCTCATAGGTAATATCATCAGTTTAAAAGTAAAGAATAATGGAAGATGCAAATTGCAGCGTGCCCTTTCAAGGTCAGGATTGGGTAACAGGAAGTGGATCCTAGATCTCTACAGAAGGACCACGAAGCACATACCTGGAGAAATTTGAGCCTGTCCAGGAAGTCGTTGACATAGCTTCCCAGGGGTTTGAGGCTGGGGTAAGACTTCTTCATCCAAGTGCCAGGGATACGGCCTTTCAGAATGCTGTTCACCACCTCCTCCAGCTCAGCCGACATTACCACAAGGCCCTGACAAACGCACACAGACAGCGCCACAACACTTGCAGTAACAGGTGCACTTGTACGCATGCAGACACACCAAGTTAGGAGAATGTGTGTCAAACATCAACTCCAACAACTCGCCAGCCAAGAGAATTCAGAAACACATGTATAAACAAAGAAAAACACACTCATTAGATCCTACATGTTGAACAGTAAACCTGCATAGTTCTGGACTCTGTTGCATAGAAGCAGCCAGATTTATCCTTTTGCAGGATCCCTCCGGAGACATGTGAAAGCCAAACAATGTCTACTTGTATCACTCAAGAGGGGCCCCGTGGAGGGCCCTTTGAAAAGGGCTAAGCAGGAGGCTCGGGCACCACTCAAATTGCTGTCATCTTACTATAACCTCGTCACTCTGTTCCCCCTTCAATCCCACAGGACTAGAACGTCATGTGAAGTCAACTCACCGAGTGGGGACTTGATAATGAAATAAAAAAAAAGATCAGAAGATTCCCCCTTTTCAGTTTGGGGGCTCTATAGTGGGAGGACGTCAGGGACGAGTCAAGAGCTAGGGTCTTTCTCTAGAGGGATTACTAGGCCCCACATAAACATGGCCCCTTTTAGTCCTGCCTGAGCGGCAGAGGAGTTCACACAGAACAGGATCCAGGTGGAGATTATTTCATTGCTGGGATGGTGACTATAAAAAAACACTGAGAGGCTGGGATGGATGCAGAAAACAAAAGCTCCAGTGTTAAAATAGTTTTTAGTTAGCATTCATGCTGGTGACCCTGGCACTGAGGATTTACATGATGAACTGGAACTTTATTCCACAAATTACTGCTTAAACTCCATTAGTCAAATTGTTTTTTTTTGTGATTATTCTTAGTACCTGGCATTTATGCTTTATAGAATATAGATTGTGGGGACAGACAGAAAATAGTTTTTGCACAACACGTCGACTGGAGTACAAATGTTAATGTGACAACATCCTAATGACGATAAAATGTTTTTTTCTAATTTTGTAGTGATTTTATTATTTATTATTATTTTAAATCACTGTTTTCTTATATCTATTAATTACTTTTAATATTCGTGTCAAATACGTTTTTTTGAGGAAACCGCAGGTGGTCAAACTACTGCCAGGAAGCCTGGTCCGACCTCAAGCCCACCCAGATGTGCTGCCCTGTAAGAAGCCCCCAGGTACTTTCACTATGCCGGGACCAAGAGAAAACCCCAGCTGTACTGCGAGTACATGTCTCAGACCACTGCGGCACTTGGAGGCTCAAAACATCTAAACCTCTCTCTCAACGCTTACAATTACTAACTGTCCCTCATGGACTTGTGTAAGGAATATCTCATTACTGCCATTACAGCAATATCTCATTACTGCCATTCTGGAGACAGGTGGTGAATGAACACTGTCTATATCTCGCTCTTACTTTGATAGCTTTCTGGATGTTGATGCAAGACTCTCGGACGGTCCTGAGAAGGTTGTTGAAGCGGCCCATTTCCTGCACCAGCACAGTGTTCATGCTCTGGTTGTAGCTGGTTGGGAAGCGGCGCGTAGACGCCGCAATGTCAAAGTCCGGGGGCAGCTTGCTGAGTACGTCCGCCGCCACGTCGTACACCAGGTCATCGGTTGACTTGGCGTCCCCGCCCGAGGAGTGTGACTGAAAGGTGACAGAGAAGTTAGCGTGTCTGGGAGGCCAATCTACTTTGTGATAAACAGTGTTGCATTTACATTCAAGTTACTAAGCGACCTGAGCTGCCTTTCTCAAATCTCATTTACTAGTAATTCTTGACTGCAAATACACAGACAGACATGCACATACACACACACAAGAGAGAACAGGTCAGTGAGTAGCCTCATGAAGTTACAAATTATTTCCCAACATAAGACTGCAGCGCCAGGGAAACAAATTAAAAACAATCCCATCGACTTTTCCAAAATCATTCATTCTAATGAACGGCTCCTTCCCTGCTTTCCATATTTACCCACTGCTAGCTATGTCCCGACCCAACGGTAATAGATAATCATTAGATGATAGCCAGGGTTACAGTAGGAATGACAAATAGCTGCGTCATTCCATCCGGAGCATCTTCCTGTTTATCGGTCATTCAGAGTAATGAGCCTATATTAGCTGCTAATAATGTTCACACTTGATTGCCAACTATTATTAATCTTAGCGGAGGCAGTAAATATGAATTAAGGCTAGGCTTCATTGATTCCTAATTGTACTAGGAAGATCTAAGTAGGGGTGCCTTGCCTGGGATCGTTTTTCACCCCCCCCTCCCTCCAGAAATTGACATCTGTATCTTGATATGTGTTTACTCAGTGGTATTTTGAAAAGTGTCTTGACTGTGTAATTACTGTGTGTGGGTCTCTTTAAGTGTTTGTGTACGTGCATGCCTGAGCATGTGTCTAATTGGCTTTATGCCATTTTTTAGGTAACAAAATGACCAAAAGGAGCAGGGAGCCTGAAAGACAAGACTTTCAGCAAATCAAGAGTGTGTTAAACTGCAAGGAGAAACAAACACCTAGAAGTTTCTCTGCTCCTGAAACACAACTTTGACTTTAATGTCCTCCCTATGGAGTCTTACTGTGAGAAGTTGTGATAGATGTTAGCTAAGTTTCTGTGAGCTAGAAACCAGGGCTGACTCAGAGTTTTAACGGGGTGTGAAGTGGGATCACAGAGTTCTCCCATGTCAGTGGTAATCAGAACATGTTCCTGTGCTCTGTCAAAGGCAGACAAGCCATTGCATTTCCAAAGACATTTTCTTTCGTGGAAGAGGGTGTTTGTAAAAACAGCATCAATATTAAAGCTTTTTTTCCCCTTGACCTAATTAATGTCGCATGATACATTTTAATGGAAGGTAATCAAATATTAACATCTGGCAAAGATACTGATAAAACAGGTTTGTACCCCAGCAGAAAGATGCATAAGACAGTACACACACATATTTTAGTTTGGAGACTTGCTATGAGAATT
Organism: Novumbra hubbsi; assembly: GCA_016801125.1. Lineage (NCBI taxonomy): Eukaryota > Metazoa > Chordata > Actinopteri > Esociformes > Umbridae > Novumbra > Novumbra hubbsi. Next base: position 43,980 of record JACXGK010001826.1, read on the forward strand.
AATGGCATACAAAGATCTGGGGCATCTGGGACAGTGGCCAAGATTGGGTACTTTGCTTTGGTTTATGACGTACCAACAAACTCACTGCCAACTGAATGAAAGGGCTGTGTTAACTTTCAACAGATCCTGATCCAAAGCACACGCTATTCAGCTTCAGCCTGTATTACTAAAAGAAGTTTACATTTCTAATGACGTTGACCTTATTACAAGCATTTGCGTATTGCAAAGCCTATTATGTTATTTCAAAATTGTTGTCAGGGAACACAAACCACTGCAAATGATGGGTCAGTGCTGTTTTTGTGGCAAAAGTGGGACCTACACAATATTAGGCAGGTGGTCATAATGTTATGGCTGAGCTGTGTATACAGAATATAAAAAGTCATATTAATCACCCTATCCTATCTAAAACACTTCTAGTTCATCTTCTTCTAATGTTTGTTGCAAATCTTGGGAAACGTTCTGGTCCTTCAGAATTGGAATTTAAGAACATTGGTCTACAGAGTTTGATGAAATTGGCTTCAATGGCCCTGATACAATTCGCAAAGGCTAACCATACAGTGGGGCCAAAACGTATTTAGTCAGCCACCAATTGTGCAAGTTCTCCCACTGAAAAAGATGAGAGAGGCTTTTCATCATTTGTACACTTCAACTATGACAGACAAAATTAGACAAAGAAAATCCAGAAAATCACATTGAAGGATTTTTTATGAATTTAATTGCAAATGATGTTGAAAAATAAGTATTTGGTCAATAACAAAAGTTTATCTCAATACTTTGTTGTATACCCATTGGTGGCAATGACAGAGGTCAAACATTTACAATTTTGTTTCTGGTGTCCTTTGACAGCTGTTTGGTCTTGGCCATAGTGGAGTTTGGAGTGTGACTGTTTGAGGTTGTGGGCAGGTGTCTTTTATACTGATAACAAGTTCAAACAGATGCCATTAATACAGGTAACAAGTGGAGGACAGAGGAGCCTCTTAAAGGAGAAGTTACAGGTCTGTGAGAGACAGAAATCTTGCTTGTTTGTAGGTGACCAAATACTTATTTTCCACCATAATTTGCAAATAAATTCATTAAAAATCCTACAATAGGATTTTTTTTCTCATTTTGTCTGTCATAGTTGAAGCGTACTTGTGATGAAAATTACAGGCCTCTCTCATCTTTTTCAGTGGGAGAACTTGCACAATTGGTGGCTGACTAAATACTTCTTTGCCCCACTGTATATATGAGAAATGTTTACAATAAATGTTTTTATTGTTATTGTTTTTGGTTTTCTTGTGCTTGTATATTGTGATTGTATAATGGCATCTCTAGGTAGTAGCTAAACATTATTAGGTGTTCTCAAGTCACATGGTAAAACCGTTTCCCAGTCCTGGTCTGTGGTGCCTTGTCGTTTTGTTTATGCTATAGCACACACAAAAGCCTTTTATTTGAATCAGTGGTGTAAAAAAAAAAACAGAACTGTACACTGCTTTCGGGTACCAGGACTAGGATTTGGAAACACTGCAGTAAAATTTAAAATAAATACATATTGTGATATATACAGTAATGTGAAAAACAGGCTGTGCACACTATAAACCCCTCAAATATCACACAGCTGCAAATAATTCTGCATGCAGGAGAGGGAAAAACTTTCTCCTGGTTGATGTCAGAGACTGGTAGACAGTTATTGGAAATATCCTATTGAGGTTATTTCAGCCAAAATAACTGTTTCAAACTCACAACGCAATACCAGCTACTAGGGCATAGGGTGTCCTACATTTTTCCTCGTAGAAAATGGCATATTTTGTTAAATAAATGATATCAGAGTTAAAATGTAATTGCTTTTGGTTCGATTCCATCACCTGTATCTATAGATATTGTTTGAAAAATAAAATGTTTCGTGAGGTGTCCTCCTTGTTTCACGTGACTAGGTGACAAGGCAAACCTAAATATATAACAAATGCAGATACGATAAGCAACAAAAAATGTTCATGCTCTGTGGCATCAGTAAAATGCTGAGCAGGACACCATTTTGGATAAAGATGGCAAGACAAAAAGATCTAAGTGACTTTGAAAGAGGCTTCATTATTGGGTCTCTTTCAAGGTGACAATGTCCCCATCCACAGGGCACAAGGGTTTACTGAAGGGTTTGATGAGTATAAAATGGATAAGGCCGCAGCAGTCACCAGACCTCAGCCCAAGTAAACACCTATAGGAGATGTTGGACCAGCGAGATAAACAGCAAACTCTGCTACCATCATAAAAAAAACAAATAAGGGAATATCTTTTGGAACAATGCTGTTTGATCCCTCCAAGACTAGACTTGTAGAATATATGCCAAGGCACATGGTGGCCCAACACCTAACTGAGAAACTGTTGGGTTTTCCTTTCATTTGCCACTTGTCTGTATAACCGTGATTGACAGTGCAAATGTAAATGACACATGTGCACACTTCTGTGCACCAAGCAGCTTTTTCTGAGTGTTCAGGATGTTTTAATCATTGACGATAGCAGTGAATGGTATGTGTGCTAATTGAGTATTCCAGCCATACCTGTGTCAGCATAATGCTGTCGAAGAGCAGCTGCGTTTCGGACTGGTCCTTGGTGATGTCTGCGTTGGCGTTCATACCAAAGACCTCCGGAGACGGATTCAGAGGCATAGCCTTGGTGTAGTCTATGTAACTGTTATACTGTACAAAGAAGGAGGGGACACATTAATGCCACACCATAGGACAGGAACACAGTCGTATGCCTCGCCAAAAAACAGTCTACTCCTGACATTTATAATAATGACTATGTAAATGTAAGTTCATGAATAAAAGATGGGGTTGAAGGAAAATGGCAAATACAATTGTGCATATCTTATAATTGTTCTCACAACTAAATGAAATGGCACGATTGGCAGTGACCTGCTTTGTCTGCTTAGTGGAGTGCTATCTCCTAACGACTTTCTAAAGTTACTTCTAAAAGTGAACTTGGCTGGAACAAGTTGATCACTTTCTTTGCTTCTTGGTCTCTTGAAGTCTATAAATGTCGTTTGCCAAAGCTAGAACATTTAAAGTTGAGTTCTTTGGTATTTATGATGCTTTCATGTTGACACTTTCTTATTCTTACTTAATCTTTTATTGCAAAAAGCTTTAATGAGGAAAGACAAAAACACATTAGAGGCAGGAATCAATACATAATGTGTCTTCTAATTATGTTAGGCAGGAGCAAAGTACAAATCTCATGCACAAATAGTATATATTAACATGCTTGTGTGAATTCACCCCAGGGTTAGGGTTATCTCATCTTTCTCTAATCTTAAAGGTACTGTTCAGTCACTGTGTATGCAAAACAATTAGCATTCCTCCTTCAACTGAACTAATTAATTTTATATTTTGAAGTAGATGTGTTGTTATTAATGTGCACTAATGCTTTTTACCACAGGCTAAATACTTTAAAAATGACAATTGCATTTTAAAAGCTCCTTATCCAGTCAATGGAATCTGGATTAATAGAATAACCTAAAAAAATAACTGTTTCAAACTCACAACGTTTAGGAGCTAAAGTTTAAATTATAATGTAATTATCTATGTGGTTTTTAGAGTCTTGCTCTACCAATTATTTTTCAACTGCATGAAAGTTTTCCCTTACATCCCCTTCTGGTGGTGAGTAATATAAGCCGCTTGGGTCAAACTTGTAGTCGGGGTCTAGAATCTTGGGGGTGTAGAATATCGTCAGGATGGTGCGCAGTGTCCGCCGGTCCCAGTCGTCGGTCACACGGCCCCCGTAGTTACACTCACCTGTCATGTAGTGAATGGCTTCGAAAGGTACTTCCTGTAGAGGGTGGGCAGAAGAAAGGAAAGAGAAGGGTCTGAAATGGCCCCATATTCTCTATATAGTGCATTATTGACCAGTGCATGGATAAGTTTTAATGACTTTTTATTGTGAATACGTCAGCATCCAAAATGGCTCCCCTATATCCTTTATAGTGTACTACTCTCAACCAGGGACTCCATTGTCCATCAGGGAATTCTTGCTAAACGGAATAGGATGCCATTCACAATGGGCTGACATTTATATATTGCCATGTTGTCATTGTCAATTTAATGCAGTGTGTTTGAGGGAATTTAAAGAAGCACTGCCCTTCAAGAATGCCATAGACGCCATGTACGATGAACTTTACACACTCAGTCCCTCAATAAAGAACATGTCCTTTCAGTTGGTGACAAATGAGCTATTTATCAAGAGCGATACAGTGGCACAAGTGACAATTGGGGGTTGAAAATAACTTTAATGTCGGGAAGAAAATGAAAGGTGGACAGTAGGAAACCACTGCCCATGGCATTTGTGGATGAGCATTTCACTTGCAAATTGTGCAGGTGGCTTTTTGGTTACGAGGGAAAATGTCAACGCATTGAAAGAAGCCTCTTGATCAGTTTCTTCACCACTTGTTTTGAAGGGGGATGAGGATAGTTTTCAAATGTCAAGAGGGTTTGTATCAGGCTGATGAGAGATTTGAGAGCAGCAAAAGAAGCTTGGAATGTCAGTATGGACCTGCATGTCCACTTGACCTGTTCCATGAAATGAGTGTCATGATATTTTAGAAAGTGAAGTAGGAGATGAGGACATTCTCAAGCAGTCAGAAGATTCCAAAAGCAGAATGAGGCAAGGCGACTTCATTCATTGACTAACCCCTGGGCTACATGTAAAACCAGGTCTCGTAATGACACTGACAACAAGGCATTGAGCACTGAACCATTCAAGGGGATGTTTACCTATCAAGCCAAACTACTGCATATCTGCCTTTCAAGGTTGTGCTAATCACAACAGTTGGTTTCCATCACAAACTAAAACAACATATTGCAAGGTGTGACTTTTATAAAAGCTAGTTTATGACAAATTCGGGTTGGTCATGTTATGGAGGGTTGAGTGACCAAAAGACATGATGAGGCAGATCAGAGTGCACAGGAAGGGTTGTAGGGTTTAAGCCTTGCCAGAAGGTAGGGAGGTGCAGTCATCTTTGATGCACACTAGGCAAGCACCATGGCCTTGTAGCAGATGCAAGCTTCTACCGTAAGCCAATGGAGCTTGCAGTGGACAAGGGTGACATGGATGAATTTGTTTAATCACAAAACTGATCCGTTGCAGGACTTGGCACAAGAGGCACAAGAGGGGAGCCCAGCCAACAGTGCATTGCAATAGTTCAGATGAAATATCAAAAGTGACTGGATCAGAACCTAAGCCACTTCCTGTATAAGGTAGGGTCGTGTTTTTAAAATGTTCCAAGAGCAAGTCAATGATTTGATGATTGGGGGAGGAGTAACAGGTTCTTATAGAATATTACGCCAAGATTCTTTGCGCTTGGTGAGGGGACCATCGTGGGGTTGTGACCACCGTTATAGACAGATCTTGGAGCAAGCAGGTCTTCCCCAGGAGGAAGAGCAGCTCTGTCTTATCAAGGCTGAGCTTGAGGTGGTGGGCTGACATACAAGGAGAGACGTCTGCCAGGCAAGCAGATATGCATGTTTGCAACTTGGGAAAATTAGAAGAGAATAAGAGTGTAATCGACATAGCAATGATAGGACAGGCCATGTGCGGATATGACAGTGTCAAGTGACCTTGTGTTGAGTTACCTGCCTCAGAAGTTATCTGCACCCCATGCTTTAATTATCTGCCACAAAGGAACAGACACATCTCAACATACACTATCCAGAGCGGACTGCAAAGAGACTTGCTTGGGGCAAGATACATGACTTCCACCGTGAAGTGCAAAGGTGTTATGGTGTGGGGGTGCTTTGCAGGTGATTTTGGTGACTTATTCACTATTCAATGCCTGCTCAACCAACATGGATACCTACCACAGCATTCTAGAGTGTTATTTTACTAAGTGTTGTTTGTGCTTAGTGGGACTCATTTGTTTTTTTAACAGGACAATGACCCAAGACACAACTCTAGGCTGTGAAAGGGCTTTTTGACCAAGAAAGAGAACAGTTTAGTGCTGCATAAGATTACCTGTCCTCCACAATCACCAGACTTCAATCAAATTAAATGGTTTGGGATGAGTTAGACCACATAATAAAGAAAAAGCAGCCAAAAAGTGCTCAGCATATGTGTGAACCCCTTCAAGACTGTTGTACAGCATTACAGGTGACTACCTTATGAAGCTGGTTGAGAAAATGCAAAGTGTGAGCAAAGCTGTTATCAAGGCAAATGTAGGCTAGTTTGAAGAACCTATAAGCCTTTATTACCATTTTTTTCTTGCCTTCTGGCTATCTTTGCCTTTGCTTACACAGGTGTTGTTAACACTTGGTTTTGGGGTAAACCTAGGCTAATGTTTCACAATATTCCCAAGCCCTCGGCTAAAAGATAAATGACACAAGACTATATTATACTCTATCTATGACAAGCTACAAATGTTTTGTTCCCTCAGGATGTTGATTCAAATAACACATTTATGACATTGGTAGATCTAGATAACTATCCTGTCAGAATTTACTTTGACAACTTAAAACTACGAAAAGAAAGAAAAAAAGGCTATGTGAAAATATGAATATGTGACAAAATTTCTTTCTGTCTTTTGACTTATTTCTAAAATGTACGTCAAAAGCAAGCTCCATTAACTACTTTACTAAGATAAAACCAGTAAATCGAAACAACAAAAGTTTGCTAAATGAAAGGAGTGAAACAAAAATGCAGTGTAGCTATTGGTATCCGTGCGCTGCTGTTACATTAAATGAATCTGCAGCTTCTGTGATTGGACAATAAACACATTGTCCCCATTTCACACTGGTTATTTTGTTACCGTGATTCAGGGACTTGACCTGAAATGGCGGTGCTAACTCTGCCCTGGATCTGGGCCAGTTAGCCCTAGGCTAAGTGGGATGCTAGCCCTCTTTAAAATATGTACGTTTATACACTATCTTATCTCCCTTAGGGCCCAGAGCATAGGAGGCTTTCAGCCCTAGGCTAAGGTGCATTGTGAACACACATTTTATGTATTTTGATTTCTTTTACACTTCTTTGTTTACTAAATGATTCCATATGTGTTATTTCTGAGCATTCATGTCTTCACTATTATTCTACAATGTGGGAAAAAACCCTGATATGAGTAGGTTTAACGCTTTATTTCACAGAAAGCAGTGGGACAAATAAGTTAATGAATAGGAACACAGCAAAGACCACTTGATCACCCTAGTCTAATGAATACATTAGTTTATCTGAATTCACACAGTACAATCTGTTCACATTCACACTTTCATGTCATTTCTCAATCATTAATATTAATGCAACAACTTCACAAGGCATTTTCCTTTTTGAGAGCTGCTTACCCTCTCTGCCTAACCAATCTTCCTCAAACTAGGAAATAGGCTTTGTTCAGTTTGTGTCTGATAAATAATCAACATAACAAAATAAGAGCTTTAGGAAATCATTCGTTTTCAATTCTATAGCCTTAAAAAAGCACAACAATATTTTTTTCACTGAAGGGGATGACAAACTGGCCCAGGAGGTTTCTAGATCCTCCCAGGGTCAGCAGCACGCCTTGAATGTCGAGCCCACCCTTCATTCACACAGAAGGGAGGTCAACTCACTGACAACCGTGTGACTGGCACCTGACAAGTGGCAAATGACAGGACACAAGTTAAATGGGCAATCAGCCATTTACAGGTGTTCAATATCCGGTCACAAACTGTCACATCACCCAGACATCAAGATTCAAGATCTTGAAAATCTGTGCTGGGAACTTGGGTACTTGAGAGGGAAACTATGAAGAAGAAAACCAGCAAAAAACATTTAGTAGACTAGTTAGTGTACATTTGTTTCATTTTTCCATTTTATATCCACATTTGTTTCAACTAGTTTCTGGGACAAATGTAACCTCATTGATCAGAATTTTTAGTCCTCAGGATCCCAGAGTCCACAGACTACATTGTTACACATGCTCCGTGGGTTGCGGCGGAGTCACCTCCTCTTCGGTGTTGCGCTGTGCCGGTGAGAATGATGGCATTAACACCACGCACACCAGATTTTCATTCACCTGATTGCACACACTATCTAAGTTGCCTTTGTTCTGTTGTCTTTGTGGATTGTGGTACGTTCCGCTTTTTGTACGTAATCCACTTTTTGTTCTTCCGTTTTACACCTTTTCTCAACTCTCCCACCCCATCACACACGTAATTAAAGAGTAGACACAGACATCTCTCTTGTGCATGCACTACTGTAGAAAACGTGCTGTATTTTCTAAATGGTGGATCAGACATTTATAAAAATACCTTCAAATTAAAGCAATCTGCACTAAAATCTGTTTAAAAGAGAAGAAATATAGCCCCCCTCCCCCAGTAGATTTGACTGTTTAAATTCCTTTCACTGCAATTATTTTCTATGTTAATTAATTGAATGTGAGAAATTTGAAACATGGAAAATGTGATAATGTAAAAATACAACGAATAAAAGCATTCAGTGAGTCATACATGCATAACGTAAAACGAGGTTTGAACATTGACAAATCATTTACTTGGCAGAGTGTTGATACCTAGTACATTGTTAGTAGTGGAGTCATGTAAATAATACTTATTAATAATTGCGGAGACTGATGTTTATTCTATACCGGTTGACTGGTTGTCGCTGGCACTAATTAGGATGACACAACAAGATTTCTGATCTTTTAAGATTTCCCATAGTAAATTTACCATCAACAGCAAAATAATTAATGATACGTATATTTTGACATCCGTCATGGCCAGTCTTAGTTTCAGATCATGTTCCCAGCAAGCTAGTCCTGCTGGATGAGGAAACAAACATTGAGTTTGCCAATACTCCCACCTTCCCCTTCACTGATCAATTTCTGTCAGCTTTTATTCTGTGGTATTATTGGCGACTAACTTAACCCTCCTGTTATGTTGCGGGTCAATTTGACCCATTTCCCTGTTTGAGTTGTCTAAAATATTAGTTAACTTTTGTTTTTTGCCTTGAAATTAAGTGACTTTTCCTCATTTAGGGTCATTAACCTGACTGCAAATTGTGGATACACAGATGTGTTGTGGGATGACGGTGTAGATTTAGTATACAAACATGATGTTGTGGGTCATTTTGACCCAGATGATTTCATGTGTATATATATTTGCACAGGTGCAGAATAAAAAAGTGTCTTTGATGTATTTTGTTTTGACTGGTCCTGGAGGCACTTTTAGAATTATGTTTGGGTGAAATGAGCTTTCCCAAGCTTCTCAGTGCAAGTGCAGCAGGTTTATGACACAGACACTCAGAAATTTGCTCCAAAAGATTTTCAGTCAATGAAGTCTTAGTACAAATTCTGGACTGTGAGTGTGAAACAGACGAAGAGGTTTCAGAGACAGAGGACATTTCAGAGATAAAGGACAATGCTGTTGATGGATTCAGTAAAGGATTTAGAGGACAATTTGCCATACCATCCCCTCAATCAGAGCGCATGCAACAACCATCATACAAAGGGAGGACATGGAAGTCTAAAGATGGTCATACAGAATGGTCACCGTCACCATAAAAAAGTAATCGTAGACTCTCCGCTTCAAATGTAATAAAAATGCTTTCAGGGCCTATACAATTTGCTGTCCATGTACAATCCGCTTTTGAGCCATTTGTACCCCAAGAAATAGAGAAGATTGTAATGAACATGACCAACTTGTAGGACAACTGTGTGGATTGACTTGTATGCATACATTGGATTGCTTATATTAGCTGTCTAGAAGTCAAACGGAGAAGCAACGGGCAGCCTGTGGAATGAAGAGAATGGAAGGACAATATTTCAGGCAACAATGTCTCTGTTTCCTGGTTGATTCGCTTTGATAACCATGATATCAGACCTCATCAACGTGAAAGAGACATAACTAGCTGCAATCAGAGATGTGTGGGATAAATGTGTGCAAATCCTACCAATATTGTACAATCTTGGTCCTCGTGTTACAGTTTATGAAAGCCTTGTTCCATTCAGAGAACACTGTCCCATCCAACACTATATGCCAAACAAGCCTGCAAAATATGGCATAAAACATGGGCAGCATGTGATGCCACATCAAGCTATGCCATGCAGACCTGCCCCCAATCAACCAGCAATTGATCCAGTGAATACAGGAAATGGCAAGAAACGGAAAAGATGCCAGCTCTGCCCCCCTCGACAAGACAGTAAAACCAGCACCACTTGTGTAGAATGCATGAAATACATCTGCAGAAAGCACCAGTGTACATTGTATTCAACAAGTATAAAGAAAAACTGAATGGATCATTTTGACCAATAGGATAAAGAACCCTACTTGGGGAATCTGATACATCTTGTTTGTGAGAAAGAAAATGTTTAACAATAGTTTATAAATATAGTATTTTTATTTTTTGTGAAATTAATTTTGGGCTGTATTTACTTGATTATTTGACTGTCTTGAGGGTGTTTACACTGTGCGGGTCAATTTGACCCGTAACATAATGGATGCAATTATTTTTTAACATAATAGGATATTATACAGAAAACATGCGAAGGAAGGTGCACAAATATGAGTTACACAATGTGCAGGGTAAGTTGTATCTACGTATTTTAAAATTGGGTGACATTCTGACAGATCTGAATCTAGACAAGCCTGAGCTTTCAGTGTTTCTTTTTAACAGACAAAAATAACTTAGTAAATGCCAGTCATGCCAAGGTCAGCTTGATTTTTGGGTTGATAGTAGGGCCATTTTGAGAAAGTATTTTTGCACTTTCGCAAGAGAACATGAAAAGAAATGGTAGCTGAGGGCCAATGACAGAAAAGTGTATTATGGTTTTGTGCTTGTTTTACGCATTTATGGACCAAAAATCCCAGTTAAGCAAGAAACATGTGTCCATATAAAGACATTGAATTGGTCACTATGAGTACAACAGTTTTTGGTTTGGTTTAGATGTGAGGTTTAGGGTATAAGTAACATTTGAGGTTTGCATAAGACATGGCTGAAAGAACAACCATTCCTACAGGAGTTTCTGGTGAAGAAAAGTGTGAGAAGGAATGGAAAGTTCTTAAGGGGCGTTATGAAGCTAGTAAATAATGATGTATACCTAAACGTAAAAACGATTAGGTGACTATAACACAGTTTTGGATATCTCAAAAGATTGTAAAGTATGTCCCATTTAACGATCACCCACTGGCACTTAAAGAAATAAATAAAATCACGGACACAGAAGATTTAGTCGACATATAAAGACAAAAATAATCTGACCAAGTAAAAAACACCTGTTTCTTTGTCAATTGTACTAAAAGTAAAAAAAAGTATTGATAGGAGATAGAATATGCTATCATCATTTAATTGACATTTATAACACAATAATTGAATACCCACGAGGACAAGGCTGGAAGTTCCAACAAATCCTACAGAGGGATCAGTAATTTTTTACTAAGACCAAAAAATGTATTAGTAACTTCTACCGGGATAATCCTGGTTCTGCAGATTCCCATGTGGTATGGGCTGCTTTTAAATACACTTTCAGAGGCCATGCTATGCTACACTCAACAATAAACAAAAAAAGTACATCAGAGAAAGAGACTAGAGACTAGAATACTGTCGTTTCAGTATAAGTTGTTATCTAGAAGTCTGGCAACAAAGCAGATGCTCAGCATATTGAGCAATCTGCAATGTGTACACATCTCGTTAGGCAATGTTAAATAAATGTTAATTTCCGGAACCAAGTTCACAAGTGGCTGATGTGTCATGGTATCAATTTAGAATATATAATATACAGAAAGTGTTGTTAGGTGATCTGAGAGACCACGCTCGTTCAATGGAAAACCATAGTCTGCTTTTAGGTAAAACATTATTCTTCAAAGCTACATCGTAGAATTCAGTACAGTAAAAACAATTCAAGTATTTAGTAAAGCATTATAGTACAATAGAGTGATACAGCGCAATTAAAAATAAAAACAAGTTAGTATATTGGGAAAGGAGGTTGCACCTATGGCATCTGGTGGGGTGGACTTGAGTGTTAAGGGGTTGTGATGTCCTTATGTCTCAGATAAGCTATAGGTTTATCTATGTGGAAGTGTGCATGTGTTATGGGTGCAGAGTGTGTTTGTGTGGTGTGGATAACAGCAGGAGTATGTGCTTTGTATGTGAAAATATAAAATTTTGATGACACTGACACTGTTGTCCGGTCGTTGCTGAGGCACATACTCTGGGGGATGTCAGGGCATGGCAATGTGGCGGTTCAAATACAAATAGTTCATCCTCCAACCCTTCCCATTAGTCCTGAAGTGTGGCCAGTGAGAAGGGCTGGTTTGCCAAAGACAGGTAAGATCCTAACCTTGATACCAGAACAACCAAAGACAGGTAAGATCCTAACCTTGATACCAGAACAACCAAAGACAGGTAAGATCCTAACCTTGATACCAGAACAACCAAAGACAGGTAAGATCCTAACCTTGATACCAGAACAACCAAAGACAGGTAAGATCCTAACCTTGATACCAGAACAACCAAAGACAGGCACTGTTGGCATCCGGCCACATCATACTTGCTTAAAGCACATATTGATACCATCGGAGCATTCAGACAACTATGCTCGCCCGGCATGGGAAGTTGAAGGACTGAGTACAGTGGAGGAAAAAATGATTTGATCCCGTGCTGATTTTGCACGTTTGCCCACTGACAAAGAAATAGAGACAGAATAACAACAAAAAAATCCTGAAAAACGCATTTCAAATAATTTATATATTGATTTGGATTTTACTCAGTGAAATAAATATGTGATCCCCTATCAATCAGCAAGATTTCTGTCTCCAGGGGTTATATATTATTTGTTATTAGGAGCGCTCTCTTAAAGGGAGTAATCCTAATCTCAGTTTGTTACCTGCATAAAAGACCTGTCCAAATAAGCAATCAATCAATCAATCATATTCCAAACTCTCCACCATGGCCAAGAACAAAGAGTTGTCCAAGGATGTCAGGGACAAGATTGTAGACCTACACAAGGCTGGAATGGTCTACAAGACCATTGCCATGCAGCTTGGTGAGAAGTTTACAACTGTTGGTTCGATTATTTGCAAATGGAAGAAACACAAAATAACTGTCAATCTCCCTCGGTCTGGGGCTCCATGCAAGAACTAACCAAGTGGAGTTTCAATTATCAAGAGAACGGTGAGGAATCAGCCCAGAACTACATGGGAGCCTGCTGGGACCATAGTCACCAAGAAAACAATTGGTAACACACTACGCCTTGAAGGACTGAAATCCTGCAGCGCCGCAAAGTCCCCCTGCTCAAGAAAGCACTTGTACAGGCCCGTCTGAAGTTTGCCAATGAACATCTGAATGATTCAGAGGAGAACTGGGTGAAAGTGTTGGGGTCAGTTAAGACCAAAATCAAGCTCTTTGGCATCAACTCAACTCGCTGTGTTTGGAGGAGGAGAAATGCTGCCTATCACTCCAAGAACACCATCCCCACCGTTAAACATGGAGGTGTAAACATTATGCTTTGGGGCGTTTTTCTGCTGAGGGGACAGGACAACTTCACCGCATCAATGGGACGATGGATGAGGCCATGTATTGTCAAATCTTGGGTGAGAACCTCCTTCCCTCAGCCAGGGCATTGAAAATGGGTCAGGGATGGGTATTCCAGCATGACAATGTCCCATAACACACGGCCAAGGCAACAAAGTCATGTTTTGCAAAGAGTAAAATACTTATTTCACTGAGTAAAATGCAAATCAATGTATAACTTACTTGAAATGTGTTTTCTGGATTTCTTTTAGTGTTATTCTGTCTCTCTCTCTTAAATAGACCTACCATTAAAAATATAGACTGATCAATTCTTTGTCAGTGGGAAAATGTATTAAATCAGCAGGGAATAAAAAAAATTTTCCTCCAGGAAATAGAGGGCCTTATCAAGGTTCTCTCTAGAGCCTGTCTGCTGTCTACGCTAACACAGTCTAGCCTTCCATATGTGTGGGCTCCGCAACATGTACCGGATTGTCTCATGCAAGTGTAACAGAATGAAGGTGAGAACAGGTGCACTGGAGAGGCAACAGCAAGAACACCCTCAGAACACCTTACCTAACTGTTCTAACTGTTCTCTCCTTATCCTTCCAAATTGATTCTTCTCCAATGTCCTTGTCACCACTAGTAGCATGAGGCAGTACCTGCCGCCCATTCAGGTTGCACAGGAAGTCCAGCTCCTCCAGGATGGCACATCCATACATGCCATCAAACAAAGGCTCTCAAAAGCATGGAGAAGGAGGAAGAGCAGGAAATTGGCTGGTACACGAGTAGAGCTGGACAGGGCTGTAGAAGGGCACCAACCCAGCAGCAAGAGCAGTATCTGCTACTTGGAGCGAGCAGGAACAGAAGCACTGTCAGAGCCCTACAAAATGATAACCTGCAAGCTTGCCGGAGTTCATTTTTCCTAACCAAACTGTCAGAAACAGACTCCATGAAGTGGCATGAGGGCTTGACGTCCTCTAGTGGGACCTGAGATCACAGCCCAGCACTGTGCAGCTTGATTGCCATTTGTCAGAGAACACCAGAATTGGCAGGTCCGCCACTGGTGCCCCGTTCTCTTCACAGATGACAGCAGGTTCACAATGAGCAACTGACAGATCAGGAAACGCAGTGGTGAACGTTATGCTTCCTGCAACATCATTTAACATGACCAGTTTGGCGGTAGGTATATCCTTGGAGAGTCACACAGACCTCCATGTGCTTGCCAACCCGCTGACTGCTGTTGAACTGCTGCTGTTGAACTGCTGGATAAATTCCTCGGACCCATTGTCAGATATTAGCCTGGTGCCAGGGGCCCTGGGTTCCCCCTGGTGCAGGACAATGCCCGGCCTCATGCGGCCAGAGTGTGTAGGCAATTCCTAGATGACAAAGGCATTGATGCTACTGACTGGCACTCACGTTCCCAGTCAGTTGTCCCCTGATCCAGGTCTGGGAGGAGATCTCTAAGGACAGCATCTGCCTTCTCATCAGGAGCATGCCCAGATGTTGTTGGGAGTGCATACAGGCATGTGGGGGCCATACACATTATGTCACATTATGAGTTGCCGTGATGAAAATCACAAAAGTTGGAACAGCTTGTAATTTAAATTGTTTACTTAACGTTTCAGTTTGAGTTTTAATTCAGCCCTCAATCGGTTGGTGATTTTGGTTTCCATTAACCGTTATGTTGTTCAATGAATTACACAGTGTATGGTAGACATTTGTATCTGTAGTATTTGTTATTCATAAAAGACACATTGTCTGATTTTAGTGTGCAATATATGTTTGTGTACGCGTGTGAGGGTGTACCTCATACTGCTCCAGGAACATTTGGAGCTGCTGGACCGAGATCTTGAAGTCGGTCTCGTTAAACTCATACGGAATGTTCCAACCCATGGGACCAAATTTCTTCCTCTCCAGGATTAATGCGTGGAAGAAGCAAAGGCCATACAGCAGCTTCTTAAACACCCCCTAAGCAGGACACAGAAACACACCTAGCATTTACAACATCCATGTCTAACAATAATGATGACAACCAGCTGTTGGAGAAACAATCATACTGACAGAAAAACATATACTGCACATTTGCAAGCAAACAGATTGACAGACAGACACTCACCAACTTGCTGCTGCTGGAGAAGAACTCTGGGTCCGAAATGGGGTCCATTAGGAAGGAGCGGACGATGTTGGCGCGGAGGCCTTTGGGCGCCTCATTGGTCATCTTCACCCCGTTCTGAAGCACTGCCACAGGGAAGGTGGGTGAGGGGTAACTGGTCAACCAAAGGCGGAAGTCAGGGTGGGTGGTGTCAGGATTCAGCTCCTATGAAAGTTGCATGGGGTACAGACAATTGGGGTATACTGACAGACATTTATATATAGTGTGTTACTTAAACACCTCTCAAATAATAGAGGGACTTAAAGATGCTGTCTGGAACCTTTGTGAGTAACAATTTAAATACATGTATCTCTCCTTTTGGGCTTGATATGTATTGGGTTGTTTATATGCGCATAATCTGTATAATCACTAACACACCTTACTTTACAGTGAAATTTTGTAATAAAGTGGTTTTGATGACATCTGGCAAAATGTCGTCACACACAATTAAATAAAACTTTAGGAAGGGGGGAGGGTTTTGGATCAGCAGTACCACTTTTACAACCGAGCTGAAGGTTTATTGAGACATAGGCGTGTCGTCATGGTGCCAACTGCCCTCTGACCTCACACACTCTCTCCAGCGTAGACATCCACGAGGTGGCCAGGTGACAGTTCTGAAGGACCACCCAGGTGCCCTCCCGCACAGCCGCCGAAATCAAGCCCATGGCAATCGGGCCTTGCCCCTGGCCAAGAGACAGAGACGCCAACTTGTTTCCACTGAAGCCCTGCGACACACACACATCCACATGATACATCAAAAGGCCAATCACAAAGAATGTATGACAACCATAAATTAGCATTGAACATGAAAATGACATCAACCAATAAGGGAATGTTCCCTTTGCATAAAATTAAATGCATCTGTGATTTTTTAACTCTTGTCTTTTTCTGCAAGACCATTATAGCAACAAGACCAGATTGTGACAAGCAAAACAGAAGGGTATAATGGATGGTTGTCAATTATACCAAAAGGGCCCAATCACGACAGAACGTCAATACATGATGTATTTCTTCTTTCAGTGTATTGTGTCTGTTTGTCCCCCAGGTTTACTATCAGAGACTCATTAATAAATGGCAGAGCATTTAGCTTATAACATAAAAAGGTTCCATTACAGCCTTTTCACAACTAGGTTACACTTTTTTTATTTTTAAACAATATTTTTGCTTTATTCAGCCATATTTGAAACAGTAGGGGCAGACAGATTAAGGAGAGATTAAGTGGGAGGAAATGGGACAAGTATTGAAGTGGTTTTGGATTAAACAGAGAGAATGAGTCCTGGTCTCAGGGGATGGGTACCTGTTTGACCAACAGACCATGCGGTTTGAGCTGTTGCTGAAAACCCATTTTTATCAGGAATTATTTGACAAAGGCCATTCAAATAATATGGTCTGATGGGTTTACATTGATCTCATGGTGTACCTGC
The DNA here is from genome assembly GCA_016801125.1 of Novumbra hubbsi. NCBI lineage: Eukaryota > Metazoa > Chordata > Actinopteri > Esociformes > Umbridae > Novumbra > Novumbra hubbsi. The sequence goes on from JACXGK010001826.1 coordinate 60,990, forward strand.
CTCTTTGAGGAAACATACACAACCCATGTTAGAGGACATCTGAACCACCTACAGTCTGTCCAGAATATCAGGTTCATCTTGAGGACAAAAGAAGACTAGAGTTGTACATCAAGAATGGAATTTGCAAACCATGTTCATAATTATATAAGGTTGACTTCTATAAAATAGTTTATCTGATTTATCTAATTTAAATGTATCCTAAAATACATTTTAGCTAACAACAAAATGAAAAGCAAATATGAATTCTTGTCTTCAGGTAACTGATATCCTGTGAGATGGCTAGAAGAAATTTGAGGAAACTGGGCAAGTGGAAGACAGGAAACCCTGTGGAAGACCCACAAAGCTGACTGCATCTGAAACAAGCAAACAAGCTTAATTAAATCACATTTCTACACTAATTGATTATGTTTTAGTTTTGGAATGGACTGTGATTAGCTATTTTGCTTGATTGGCTTTAGTGCCCTGCCTCATGGGCTTAACACTCTGGCTGATGACCACAGAACTCTGGCTGATGACCACAGAACTCTGGCTGATGACCACAGAACTCTGGCTGATGACCACAGAGCTCGGGCAGATGACCACAGAATTCGGGCTGATGACCATAGAACTCTGGCTGATGACCACAGTACTCTGCCTGATGACCATAGAACTCGGGCTGATGACCACAGTACTCTGCCTGATGACCATAGAACTGTGGGTGACGACCACAGTAATCTGACTGATGACCACAGAACTCTGGCTGATGACCACAGAACTCTGGCTGATGACCACAGAACTCTGGCTGATGACCACAGAGCTCGGGCAGATGACCACAGAATTCGGGCTGATGACCATAGAACTCTGGCTGATGACCACAGTACTCTGCCTGATGACCATAGAACTCGGGCAGATGACCACAGAATTCGGGCTGATGACCATAGAACTCTGGCTGATGACCACAGTACTCTGCCTGATGACCATAGAACTCTGGCTGACGACCACAGTACTCTGCCTGATGACCATAGAACTGTGGGTGACGACCACAGTACTCTGCCTGATGACCATAGAACTTGGGCTGATGACCTTGGTGCCCCAGTAAATTAGAACCACCTTAAGAATAGGTGGCCTAGACCCTAAAATACCCAAATCCCACTGACGGTGGCGCAGCCTGATTGGCGATGATCCGTACCAGCTCGTCACCAAACTTGAGTAAGGCGGCCATGGGGTCGGAGCCGGGGGAGAGAAGAAAAATGAGGGGAGCGCAGCAGTGACTGTCCTCGAACGCTTTGCCCAGGTTGAAGGGGGGCGCCTCAATGAACTGACGGCCCAGACTGTCCGATACAAACTCCTGCACCATGGGAATAATCTGAAAGGCAGGGAGGAAAGAATGGGGATTCGACCGGCTTTATTGATTTTCTCAGGTGTGTAGGTGGGTGTATGTTTTGGTGTAAACTCACCTTGTCCGGTCGAAGACAGCGTATAACCAGCATCTTCTGAAACGGTCCAAGCTTCTCCTTCCACTCGGCTGGGAAAGAAGTATGGTGAGGGGACTGCCAAGACACACACATAACATGTTCACTATTACACACTCATAAAAACATCCTAGAAAGAAGTATGGTGAGGGGACTGCCAAGACACACACATAACATGTTCACTATTACACACTCATAAAAACATCCTAGAAAGAAGTATGGTGAGGGGACTG
>JACXGK010001827.1:0-11933 GCA_016801125.1 Novumbra hubbsi
GTGTTTTGGGGGGGGGGGGTCTAACCACACTCCGGAGTCTCATCAGAGCCGTCTCCACAGTCGTCGTCATGGTCACAGACGAAGCGCTGGTGAATGCAGGCCTGGTTACTACAACGGAACATGCCCTCGACACATGTGTTGTTCAAGACTGTCAGGAGAAAATGAGGAAAGACAAAAGTGTTAAAAGACACTCATCAGGTCTCCTAACATACACACCTCTCTGAAAAAGAGCTGAACTTTAGGAGTGAGGACTTCATGAACGGTATGAGCCTTTTAGGGTCATTACTAACTTGCCACAAATTCACAAACCGCCTATTTCTACAATCTGTCTTCTTCAAAAGTCATTTTAAACCTGACCCTAAACCTAACTCTGAATACACTACGCGTTTTAGAGGGAAACATTTGCACTTTACAAAAGGGAATCTGACAACACTACAACGGAAACTAGTGGAATCTTTTGAATTTCTAAATGTGATCCTGAGTCTTCCTTCACCACAATGGTCGAAGGACTACAGACACATATTGAGAGGTAACTAAAGGGCTACAGACACATGGTGAGAGGTAACAGAAGGGCTACAGACACATATTGGGAGGTAACTAAAGGGCTAGAGACAAATACTGAGAGGTAACTGAAGGCCTACAGACACATGTTGAGGGCTACATAAAGAGCATCGTAATGGGACCTTCGGAGGACGTTATTACCACATCCGGCAGCAGACAGCTCATCGTTCCCATCTGGGCAGTCCCTCTCCCCGTCACAGAGCCAGGGTCTGGGAACGCAGGCGTATGACCCGGGGCAACTGACGAGCCCTGGACCACAAGTAGCAGTGCCTGAACATGGGAACAGCGGAGGTGAGGTGTTGAGTTTTACCTGCGTTTGGAATGAACGTCAGTCGGTTGCTACTAGGAATGAACGTCAGTCGGTTGCTACTAGGAATGAACGTCAGTCGGTTGCTACTCTACTGCAGGCTGCTTTCAAGAAGTCGAAACATGCTTGTCGTGATAATGAGAAATAGAAAATGTAGATATTCACAATGGAACCCTCTGAAGAAACTTTTCAAATATTACTCGAAAACATGAGATCTATCTCTCTCTGTACCAAATGGCACCTAGTTTTATGCATCTCATTAAATTTCAAAGATATGAAATGAATTTTCCCCTGTCACTTGGATGTTGATTTATGGTTGTTCTCTCCCTGGGGTGTTTTCAGAATAAATATGTTGGCGTCAAAATAATAAATGCGGACGCCTTTTTTGTACCACAGATCTCTTGGCTCTCGTCCGCTCCATTCCCACAGTCATCCTCTCCATCACAAAGCCACTGCTTGGCTATGCATTTCTTCTTAGAGCAGGCAAACTGGTTCCACAGGCAGGACGAGTCTGGAAAAAACAGGAACACCAAATTAAACAGGAATAGAACAACATCATGTAGTTAAAGAAACTATTACTTAACTTTGCGGAACATTAAGCATGGAAAAGTGATTAATCTATGTAGAAATAAAATACCTATTTACTGTGCAAATATCGCAGGGTTTGAAGATTTAATATAAAAAATTCTGTCCAGTAATGCGGTTTTCTGTGTAAGAGAGCCGGCAGGCCTTTGTACGTGGAGGGCGAATGAACTAATGTCAAATATTAAACAGTAAACAGTTTTGAAGCGCATTTCTGTTCTTATGCAGGTGGACATTTATCTCAGTATATCACTGTCATCTGTGAAATTAGATGGAAAAACACTGCAGAAACGATCTCTCAGTGGTAAGCACTTTCAAAGTAATGCTTGTCTTATATTCAAACCATGTACAAAGAAGAACGGGAGCGCCAAGTAGGGGAAACTATTGTAGCCTCAGCAGACAGAGAGAGAGAGAAAGAGAGAGGGAGAAAGAGAGAGGGGGAAATGAGACACAAAGAGAAACGAGAAAAAAAACATTTCTGTTTATGTATTTGTTAGCTCTTCACATTGATTTTATGATGACACGGCAGCTTCCTCTGCTCCTTGGGTATCCAAGGTGGCCGTTAACAATGACTGTGGAGCTCTGTGGAAAAGGTCAGTATGAACCAGCTTCACGAACCGCAGCCAGGAAGGAAGGGCGTGTGTGTGCATCCAACCGCTACGGGCTGGGACTCATTCAAATAGATACAACAGGCGTTGTTGCCCAGAGGTACAAAATCACAATATCAAGGTTACCACCGAACAAAACCGAAGATCCGAAGAAAAGAAAATCCACTACCAAAATAAAAAGGACTGTTCTCTCGGCCCGGAGGAGCCCACAGCGAACACTGTCCTCCAGTCAATATCCTCCTACAGTATTTAAACCTTTGAGCAGGAACTGTGGGAGATTTCCTCACAGGGGTCAAACCAGGGACAGAAGCTATTGGCTCAGCAGGAGACATCCCTTCCACACTTCCTTTAATGATCCCCACGTACCTTCGGGACAAAAACCTGGTTATCTTATCTTTTCATCTGACTTTTATTGACTACATGCATTGACCAGAGGACACAACAGGGGTTTTCAAAAGAGAAGATCTGGAATATGACATTGGATGCCATCCCAATTGAGCCAATAGACTGCAATCAAATCTAACGGCCATGAAGGGAAGGAATAACAAACACACTCACCACACTGGAATTCATCGGCCGCATCCTCACAGTCTTTCACTCCATCACACAGCCAGACAGTGTGGATGCAGTTTCCACTGGGACAGGCAAAATGGCCTTCCTCACATCTCTTTCTGAGGGAAGGAGCTAAAAAAAAAAAAGTTACGGTCTGAACACAAGGCGGCCTGGTCTGAGCGCTCGCCGGGCACAAAGCGAACGTCCGCGGAAGACAGCCGGCCGAACGTTCGCCGGCCAAACCAGCGGCTGGGAGGGACAAAACTCACCCAGGCAGTTGCTCTCATCCGCATAATCTCCACAGTCGTTGGCCCCGTCACATATCCAGGAAGGGTGGACGCAGAGGGAGGTGGAGTTACAGCTGACGAACGCGGTCTCCTTCACCCCCAGCTTGTAGTAATCCAGGCAGCCCGTGTTACCTAGCGGGAGGGGGGGGGGGAAATAAACCGGCGCCATCCGGGGGCTAGGGTTTAGTACCTGGGATGGAAATTCCCGACTGAGCCCTTCTTATCTGTAACAGTGTGATCGCCTGGCATAGGAAATGAAAAATCACTAGGAATTCCTGGGCGTGGACCTTCCCCGTATTGTTTTATCTGGCAATAATAAAAACACAAGACTATGCCAGCTGGAAAAAGGCCGCCGTATCACCTGAACAAGACGCAACACATCGGTGGACCGAAGATAGCGGGTTGCCTTTTTACGAAAGTAACGCCGGGGCCTGAACACAGATATGGTGTGGGGCCTTAACGAAAGCTTATCTTACTGCAGTTCTTCTCATCTGAGGCATCTGGACAATCAATTATCTGATTGCAGCGAGCCGAGACCGGAATACAAACTCCGCCCAGACAGCGCCAGTCAGATGGAGGGCACGTGGCATCTGGAGAGAAAATATCGGTCCGAGAATGAAGGGAAACATCTCCCGGCCGCGGGGGGACAAGGTACAAGAAGGAATTCATAATACCCCTTATGTTTCTCCTCTGCGAAATCCCAAAAGGAGAACGGGGCCGGTAAAATCCAATCGGTATTACTCACCGTCACAATACGCCTCATCAGAATTATCTCCACAGTCATTGACCCCGTCACAGACCCGTCCATTGGCCACGCAGCGCTGGTTGTAGCAGCTCCTGAAGCCCTTCCTACACTTCCTGTTATCTAGGAGCGATAGAGAAAGAGGAAAAAAGGGTTGGGGGAGGAAAAAAGGAGAGAAAAAGACACTTTAATACTCTGCCTCCCTATCCCTATCGATAGGAAGTGAGGGAGTCCCAACTCATTCCATTGGTGGAGATCCCCGTGAGGCTTTCATCTCAGCACTTGTGAATGAGAGCAGGGCACAAACGTGGCAGGTTTACTTACCACAGTACTGCATTTTCTCATCGGACTTGTCTTTGCAGTGGGCTATTCCATCGCAGGTCAGCTGATAGCTGATACATTCCCCATTTCCACACTCAAACTCGGTGTGGATGTTACATGATGAGTTCTCAGCTGCAAAACAAATGGGTGGGGGGATTCCTGATTGAATTCTCCTTGAAATAGGAGCGGCTGTTTTCTGTTATAAACATACTTCTTCACCGTCCCTCACACTGTTTCTAGGATAGGATATTGTCTTGTTTCTTATTCAATACATATATTCCAAGCATGTATGCATGCCTGATTGATAGAGACAGTGGGGAAAGATAGGGGAGAGTTTTTGCTGGAAAAAGCAGTGGGCTGGACTCTAACCCATGCTTCTGCAGTACATGACCACTGCAGGCTGGGGGATATATAAACAGGTGAGCAGCATTATATGACCTTCGGCTTTTTAGATATTAGACAATAATGACGTGAAGTGAACAAAACCGCTACTTCTATAGTCAATTCTTCTTTTTGCTGTTTTACCAGGAAATTGGAGACAACTGAAAAGTACTGGACTTACATACACATCGATTATCTTCTAGTAGAACTCTCTCTTCTCTGCAGCTGCAGTTGACCGTGCCATAAGGAGTCACAAGGCAAAGGTCATGACATCCCCCATTTAGTACTCGGCATGGGGACAGTTCACCTGGAAACAGAGCATCGTGGGTACTGTAGTACAGACGGTTGTCAAACCTGTTGGGCCCTGGGACTGCTTTAATAATAGACAAAGACGCCGGCCATAATCAGATCCCAACTCGAGTGAGATACAAGTGGAACACAGGGAGTGGTAATAAGACTCCTTGCATGTCTGAACCACACTTGTCTGCCTCTGGAAGAACATTTTGTACGTGCAATTCATGAGATGAAATAAAATGGCGATTTCAAGCTAATTTCATGCAATCCTATGATTACATTGAAACCCAGATTGGTGGAGTTCTGTAGACCTGTGTTAGCTTCCCGGGTTAATGACGCTCAAGGGTAAAGACAAAGCATATTGATTAATAACTCGACATTGCAAAACAACCTCTGCAAAAGTCTACACATCTAATGGGCAAAATCAGTTTAATCGCGTTATCGTTGCTTATAAAACAATAAAATTACCATTATAATCCTATGATTCAAAACCCAGACAGTGAACCATTGCCACATTGTGTTACAATCAACGAAGAAGACAGTGTCTCCCAATGTCGCTGGCTAAACATAAACTTTGGACCCTTGAAGCATAGAACCAAAGTATAGGATGTGTATATTTATCATTATTAAATCATCCAACAAGCTTCACATTTTACTTTCTATTTTCATTGACTGGGATTCAGCTTTGCGCCCACATGCATGATTGTAACCCTTTTCAAGGGCAGTGCAGTGGGGACATGGGAAATGGCTTGAGCCTTCTCTGTTGGACCCTAGTTTCCACTGTGTTTGGCAGCTTGGCCCATGAGTGTCCACATGTCTGCAGTCAGAGGAGTGACAAAGAGAGGAGTGATGAAGAGAGGAGTGACAGAGAGAGGAGTGACAGAGAGAGGAGTGACAGAGAAAGGAGTGAAAGAGAGGAGTGACAAAGGGAGGAGTGACAGAGAGGAGTGACAGAGAGATGAGTGACAGAGAGAGGAGTGACAAAGAGGAGTGACAGAGAGGAGTGATAGAGAAAGGAGTGGCAGAGAGAGGAGTGACAGAGAGGAGTGACAGAGAGGAGTGACAGAGAGGAGCGACAGAGAGAGGAGTGACAAAGAGAGGAGTGACAAAGGGAGGAGTGACAGAGAGGAGTGACAGAGAGAGGAGTGACAAAGAGAGGAGTGACAAAGGGAAGAGTGACAAAGGGAAGAGTGACAGAGAGAGGAGTGACAGAGAGAGGAGTGACAAAGAGTGACAGAGAGGAGTGACAGAGAGGAGTGACAGAGAGATGAGTGACAGAGAGAGGAGTGACAGAGAGAGGAGTGACAGAGAGGAGTGACAGAGAGGAGAGAGAGAGAGAGGAGTGACAGAGAGAGGAGTGACAGAGAGAGGAGTGATAGAGAAAGGAGTGACAGAGAGGAGTGACAGAGAGCAGTGACAGAGAGGAGTGATAAAGAAAGGAGTGGCAGAGAGGAGTGACAGAGAGGAGTGATAGAGAAAGGAGTGATAGAGAGTAGTGACAGAGAGAGGAGCGACAGAGAGGAGTGATAAAGGTAAGGTGAAGGAGAGTGAGAATAGATTTCCCTTCCCGAATCTTCCAGATCCAGCTGGCTGTATTGTGCCAAGCCAGGTCTCATGCCAGCTACACATGGTTGAATCCACAGGCAAAACCAACACGGGATGCAGTTAAACCGAATAATACGGAAGTATGAAATGGATTGGACAAGCAAGGATATTATAATGAAATGATTATAATGAGCCACACAATTACATTTTGAGTGTATAATGTAAACAATTACTTTGAGACTTTGATGTAATGAAATGTACTTACAAATGTTTGTCTGGTTGGAAACTGCAGCGATTCCAATGGGCTGGTGGGGGATGTCTGCCCTGAGGATCTTTATGTCACCACCTGTGTACTTATTGGAGCGAACCACTGTCTTATGTACCCAATCAGACCAAAACAGGAAGTTGTCATAAACAGCAAGGCCAAAGAAGGTTCCTGGACCTGCCGTCACAATCACCTGCAGAGTCAAGAGTAAAGAGATGCTAAAATGGCGTCAGGTAAAATATGCAACAAAGATCAAGTGTGAGTTTTGGTCATAACAACATGGTTAAAATTCGATGTTCAAATATACACAACGCACCAACAACTTAAGAGATTCCCTTTACACCGGAATTACAATTAAAAACGCTGAAAACAATAAAATAAATGAACCATACGTCCTCACTCTTACATGTCTACGCGAGCCATCATATTCACATCGTTCAATCCTCCCCAGGCTGCCGTCGGAGAAGTAGAGCTTCTCCGTTGTGTGGTCGACGGTTAGTCCATTCGGTGTGAGGAGCTCAGCGGTCACAACCCTCTGGATGTTGTTACCGGCCAGGGTGGACCTCATAATACTGGGATGCTGTTCATTCCAGTTAGTCCAGAACATCAGGCTGCATCGAGGGGGAACAAGAAAACCACTGATGTCGCCTTCAGATCCGCAAGCGGATGGTAGGCCTGTCCACTCAATATTCTGTAAACCTCCAACCTTCATCAAAGTCCACAGTGAATGTTGTGCCTCCAATAAAAAAATACACACGTAAAGGAGAAGACACCTTTTCCATCTCTATTTTTGTTTCTCACATTCCACAGCGAAGTGATTTATTTGAGTGCTCTGGTGAAAAAAAAAAGGGGAAAATGGAGAGAAAAGAACAAACAAACGACAAGGACCATGCACCGTAAATCATTTGGAGCCGGGCGGAAGATAGAACCGCCTTCTGACCCTCCAATGCATTCACACACGGCACATTTCCCTTCTGGCAGGAGTTGACCGACTGAGCACAGAAACACAAGCCTTAACACCCAGGTGTGCGTTCAGGCAGCAGGACCTGTAGTGCTTTAACACCTACTTCTGACACTCCTCCAGGGCCAGGTTGTGTGGATGATCGTCCGGTGCCAGGGTGACCACGTCCTCTCTGGTAAAGGCCCCGGGGAGACTCTGGTCCAGACTGTGCCTGCTGACGGTGGCTGTGGTGGAGCTGGTCCAGTAAAGCGAGTCCCAGGCTGTGTGGTACGCCAGGCCCTCCACTGAACCCACGTCTACGCAGGAACAACACGACACAGAATATAATGCAAACACGACTCTCTGTGAAGGTAAACACAAACACAAGCGATGCTGACACACACAGTGCCAGTGCCAGATTGTTTCCAGGCAAAGTAAGAAGGAAACAAGAATACATTAAATCAAAAATATTGGTAACTGGGAAAGGTCCTCAGTGTGATTTTTGCCGGGTCATGAAGGTGGGCGCTTCACTTAATTCCGTCGTGTGTTTGCTTTTAAAACGGTTGGGTCTGTTAATGGAATGACACTCATTATAATAAAGCACACGCCTGTGAAAATATCCACACCGTTCAATTATTTCCTCGTTTTCCGAACAGTCAATTTCACTTTGGCAGTGGGAGAAATATGCGCCAAACTCATTTCAATGGAACCTGATCATAGGCAGGTGTAAAGATGTCCTACTGCGCCGAAAGATTACTGTTAAAGCACTGCCAGGCCAAGCCACAGCTGCTCACTGTTTTACATTCAGAATCTGTACCAGTAAACAAATGAAAAAAAAAAAACTAAATGCTTGAAAGTATTAGCAGCACACATCTACACTAAGAAGCAAATCGGCAGATATCTATGCCGGCCTGTAGATAGATCAGAAACAATCTGGACGGATCTGCCCACACGTACTCAGAATAGAACAGGCAACCCGTGTCATTTCAGACATTTGTTATCTGGATACGGCACGGGCCTATAAGCATGACGGACATTGTATTTTCGAAGATCCATAATTATTTGTTCATCATTTAATGGGAATCGGACCGAGCTAGCTTCCTACAAGCACACTCATTAATCCCTCCCACTGAATATCCAATCCCCAGTTATATTGATGGATTGTCCCTCCCTGTTTCCAGACAGCCAGCTGTATTGGATCGGAGTCGGCGTGGAGCCTAGGCTTCTCCACAGAAGCGGCCGAGGGCTTCGGGGTGACAGAGATCTGCTGTCCGTGGTCATTAGGGAGCGACATTCCAACACCTCCCACACCTCTGGAACTGAGTGGGATGGTCCGTGTGTTTGTTTATGCGTGAGTGTGGGTTTAGTTGTGTTTGGGCCGTGTGCTGCATATACACGTGTGTGTTGACATGGCTTGGCGTGGAACAGATTTCTCTTGAACACACAGATCAGATTAATATACAGTTGTAGTTATGGAATCCTGTGAGTTTCTTTTAAACTGCAGAGATGACAAAAATGATGGAAATTCGCTGGCTAGGCACCCACAGCAAAATAGTTACTTAAAAATATATATCTTGGCCTTCGTTGGCAAGATATCATGTCCACTCCAGGATTCAGCCCACACTTTATCACCACTTATGTTGGCTATAACACAATTCTTAAAATGATTTGAGTTTCCTCAAATATTGTTGTAGGCTGACTTTACATATCCAGAGCTGCCTTGGCTAAGCACCTCCTTCCTTTCTTTGGGACTATAGGGGCTGCTGGGAAATAATTGATTGGTCATTAGTTACAACATTTTTGGAACACAATATTGCTGGTAATAGACGTGTTGCTCTCTGCAACTCTGTTAGTATGAAATGTAGTTTGACATTATAATGTCAGCAGAGCTGGCTAGTAAATTATATTGAAGGTTTAGGAGCCCAGAGGATGACTTGTCATAAAAACCTGACCTTTAAGCAAAGTTACTGAGGCAGGCAAACAGAGAAAACCAGAGAAAACAGCTGTATCTTGTAGTTGGCTGTCACAGCCCGGTGTTGATGTATCATTTCATTTAGAAAAAGGTTTTTGTGCCACTTTAAGTGTCAAACAACCCAAAAAATAAATAATGACAGGTCGCCCAATGGAGGCCAAGTCTCTAAATGCTACAGTCTTCAAAGATGAAGAGGATCAGGTCATGGCGTCAGCACAGAGATGTGCTTAGAAGAAGATAGATGATAGTGATGGATCCAGCTCTTGATCCTGTAGAGAACACGTTTTGGAAACGGCCCGGGAATGAGTCTTAAAGTTGCCGGACAACGTGATACTTACCGTGATGTTCACATTTGTAGCCAGCAACAACTCGAACAGCATTATATACAAACAAAATCCGGAACTGTGTAACAAAAATACTTGTATGGTGTCCATAAATGCAATAAAACTGCTTTAAAAAACAGACTGTAAACCCAGTTGATAAAAAATATTTGAAACACTTGTACAATTGTACAATCATACAGCTCTTGTTCATAGGATGCTACTGCCTCACCAAACAAACATCTAACTATGGCGAATCTAAAAGTGGGACAAGGTCCCAGGCCTGTGTGTCTCAATAAATTCAGGGATGTCTGAATTCAACTTCACAAAGATCAGACTACTATTTTACAAACCTTCAACCTAATTGAATTATCAGAAGCTAGCTAACTTTAACTACCTGTGGATTAAAATCCCCAAATATATTTGCAGATATTAACAATAATAGAGTATAAAATAGTCTCTGCCAGGGCAAGTAATTATTTGGAAGCATATTTAAGCAATAAGCCATGTGGGGGGGGATCCAAAACATCCTAGCTAAGGGCTGTTCTTATGCAAGATGCAACACAGAGAGCCTGGATACAGCCTTTAGCTGTAATGTGGCTACACTCCATAGCCTTGTAGCTATTATGAACCTGTTAGCAATGCTAAAACTGCTAAAAACATTCTTTAGATCTGCGGTATCCAGTCCCAAACAACATGACATCCACCCAATCAGCTATCAGTGTTCAAGCTGATTATAATACGCAATAATATCCGGATCCAGTCCCCATCAGGGGAAAAGCATTATTAAAACGCTGTTTTTCTTTCATTCTGGCCTCAAATGTTATGATCACCTGATGCAAGGAAGAGAGTTGCAAATTAACGCTTCTTAAATGAAACTAAGGGTGTATTCTATATGAGGTTTATGTGTTAATACAGGAATATTTAATTTAAATATAATATACATTTTACTATAAATATTCTGAAATTTTGCGATAATTAAGAAATTGTAGAAGTTTTCTTGCCTTAGGTCAGTGTGCTTTTAATGGTAACCTAGAGTAGGATTATAAATGTGTATCTGTCCAGATTATTTCAAAGTGTTTGTTAAAAGGAAAATCCACTCTAGGAAATCTAAATCAAGAAACTCCTGTCAGCTCGATGAAAGCACATGCTCCATCAGTGAGTAAAATATAGTTACATACAATTTAAATGAACAACTGTAAAAGCACTAACTTGTGCAGTCGGTAATAACATACTATTATTTACAATAATGCTTTTAAAACAATTGGCCTTCCTGCCGAATTAGCCAGCAGTCCTACTTGTGTTAGTCACACATTTTTCGGACACATCCCTCGTGACATGACAACGTATATATTTAGTTCAAAATGGCCTCAAAGTATACAGCGCTGTCTGAATAATTTTTCCTTTCGCGCTTCAACCAACGTGGCGTAAAGTCACGTCTCTCACTCACTCTCTGCTTGCGGACTCGCGTTGCCACAGCAACCGGATTGGCACAGCTTGGAAGAAGACATGTGACCCCTACCGAGTTGAAATTGGTTGAGCGTGATTTGTACTCCTACTGTACATTGACAGTGTAGCCCTGTTTTCACAGGTAACTAATTCACATGCAGATTTGGAGGTTTTGAGGCGAACTATATAACATGCATCTTATTCTAGTGAGCTACACATGTTAACCCTGAAACACACGATATCGGAAGAATGTTTCCTTGCAACAGGGTGAGGAAATAAAGATACTACATCTGTAATGTTATGGTGGAACTGATTACAGCTGTCTGGGAGGTTTGATTTACAGTGACGACAAGAGCTGCCGTTGTATTACTTCTTGTTTGTAATCCATCACCTATTGAGCTGTCTGTAAGCAAAGAAGGAATTAACCCAATGTATCAAGTCCATTCTGTGTCTGGTCCCAGCTTGTTGTACTGAAACAGCATGAGACTGTTTTTGTACATCAGTTTATCAGTGTTTTGTTATTTGTCATGTTTTGTTGTTTGTGTGGACCCTCCGAGTTGCTAATTCTTCGGGAAAAATGCAATGTAGTGACTACTACAAATTTCTAGCACAATGTATATATATGTACATCCTACTATGAACAATACCAAACTTTTTTTGAAAACAACATTCCTTTCATCAAATGTAGTAAGACTAAATAATATTCAATGTATCAAAACTAAAATCAGTGTAGCCGACCGCTCATCTTGCGGCACAATGCGTCTTTGATTTTCTCGCAACTTCTTACAGCGAAACAAAATGAAGCGA
>JACXGK010001827.1:12033-63012 GCA_016801125.1 Novumbra hubbsi
TTCTCTTTTTCATCTCTCTCAAGGCAAAGCAGAGAGGAGAAATCGACGGCGCAGAAATGAAATAATGGAGGAATTCACTGTGAAGGTAGGTGAGAAATTCATGCAGCCGCATTGCTACCTGTCCAGTCAACAAGAAGGATACCACGATTACACATTTTAGCCAATTACTTGTAATTACTACTTGCGATTTTATAAATACTACATATCACTGGCTGATCTCTCTATGACAGATAACCGGAGCAGTATGGTAATTAACATTACTTCCAGTGCTTTAGACCGATCCCAATTACGCAGGTGTAAGCATCTTTCGGGTTTACGGCAGGGAGGGGGGATTTAGCTAGACCGATTACTTACCCTGACATTTTCAAACAGTCAGGCGTTGAGCTCTCTGTTTACAAACTCTTCACTGAACACATGTAATGCCAGAATGTAATGCTTCAAGTGCTCATCAACCATATAGGAAACGCACTACGTTAAGGTCTACACATTTTAGCTTTAAGAACTCTGCTTTGTTGGAAATGTATTAAAAATGAATGCTTCGGCGGACTTACTTTCAACGATCACCCTCCTTCCAGTCCAGTCATCGTTGACAACCTGTATATTCCCAAAATGGACATCACTGTAGAAGATCAGGTTTGTCCCAGAGTTCGGTCGATGGTGGAACGTGAGAGCAATGATGTTCTTGAAGTAGGCAGGGTTCTCATAGGGCCTGATGGGAGAGTTGAGATCGCTGTCGTCTGATAGGTGGACACTCCTCAGGATAGACCTGTAGTACACAACTGCGCAGTCAATGCAATTCGGCAGAAGGCTTAGTTCGAAGCCATTCACTATGCATGAATTGTATCAAGGGGTTGCGCCAATAAATACCAATGAACTGATCCTGGCATTGCCAGCACCGCACACTGGGAACCCAGACCGACTGGACATACAGACCTCTCGGAGTAGAGAAGATAGCCTTCGTACTGGTGACAGCTTAGACCGTCCTTATCCAGGTAGCCGTGGGCACAGGAGCACAGTCTTCTCCCACTGCCCTGGTGGAAACACAGCTGACTGCAGCCTCCATTGTTCCGACCGCACGGGTTGGTTCCTGTAAGTTGGGGGGGGGTGAAATGGGAGGGTCCAAAGGTCCACAAAGGGTCAAGTCAGTCATAACACTGGCAGTCACTCTGAGATGTTATGTGCTGGCCATTTGGTGTATAACTCCATTATAAAATGACAGTGATAGTTAGTCAGTATTCAGATATCAGGCTTCTGCAAGAGGTGGCAAGTAGCGCCACTTGATTCTACCGTACGACAACTTCCAGCCGCAGGTAAAAGCGAGCCAAGCACTCAATCCATGACGTATGATTAGCAAATCATCAATTAGGCTGAGACCTTTCTCACGTCCGTTGTTAAAGACTTTGACGTCGTTCAGGTGGACCCCCAGGCCACTCCTCAGAGTCACGACCTCTGTCCCACCGCTCTTGACACCTCGCCGAATGGAGCCGTTCGCATGAGCCCTACAAACACACACACACACACACATACAAAAACCGGAAAGAGGAGTGTGTGTGACGTCAGGTAACGGCAAGTTTGACATAGAGATAACCACCGTGCCTAGACTAATTAAAGCTGGAGAACTCATTAAAATACACGAGACAGACGCTAAAATACGCTAGGCAGCTGGTCGGACAGAGGGTGACGGGACCCGGCTACCCTTGCGGACGACATTGAGGTAGGTACACACAATTTAAACCACGAGAAGGCGTCTTTCTCTCCGTTCGGGTTTCTTTTTTGTGTCGGCCAATAACAAAAGCGCAGCTGTAGATTGGTACTTAAAGTGACCTTGCGGGGCGAGTGGTTAACCCAACGAGGCTGGAGCAGCTGGCGAACGGCGCCCGTTCGGAGAACGTGCCGTACTGTAGCGTTTATGAAAAAAAATAAATTACCTGTCAGCCCAGTATATGTAAGCCCCATAGACTGCCAGCGAAAACAGATTCGCCGCGTTGCCGGTTGAGGATGACAATACTATCTCCCGGTCCTCGCCGCTCTCGAGGCTGATCCGCTCGATCTTGTCGGCGCGGGCGTCACACCAGTATAATTTATTTTCCTGGAATGCAACGTTGAGAGAAATAAACCTCAGCCGTATCACGCCGGGAATGGGGGGGGTTATCATATGGAGAGATAGCGGGGAGCACGGTGTAATGTCGCTTCAGCCAGGGGGATCGGGGACGGACTCGAGTGCTGCGTCAGATGGGGGGGGGGGGGCGGCGTCAGATGGCCGGGGGTTTTTACACATCTGGGACCTTAACACTGGCTCCCAAACGCACGGCGTTTCGGATGTCATTTAAGGCCAGGTCTGGTAAGCGCCATCGGGGTCATTCGGGCACACACCTCATAGTCTATGGAGATGCCACTGGGCCAGGTGACTGCAGTGTTGACCAGTACTGTTTGGTCCGATCCGTCCAGCCGGGCCCGTCCAATGCAGGGGCTCTGGCCCCACTCGGTCCACAACAGGAACCTATGGGACCAGAGCATGTTAAAAAGACAGATCCATTAAGGCTACCGGTTATATAGAGGCTCTACAAAGAGTAAACATAAAGTATACACTGTGCATATATATATATATATATATATATATATATACATCACTATATATCATTTGGGTGTTAGTTGGTAAAACATTTAAACATGTCACTTTAGCCTATGGGCTCATATTATTTTTCAACCTCTAATTCAGGGGTCTCCAAACCGTTCCACGGAGGGCCGAGTGTCTGCAGGTTTTAGTTTTTTCCTGTAAATTGGTTCCAGGTTCAGATCTAAATAACCAGATGAGGGTAGACCTAACCAATCAGTGACATAATTAATCAATCAAGTACAAGGTGAGAATGAAAACCTGCAGACACTCGGCCCTCCGTGGAACGGTTTGGAGACCCCTGCTCTAATTCGTTAATTGTGAAGAAAGAGAGGCTGATGTGAGAGGTGCGTGTGTGACAATGTCAACAGCTCTGCCCTGTCTTTTCCTTGCTGTACTCATGTGGATGACAGAAGGACCTGTGGCCTGTCCTTGAATCCCGTGGGAGAATGAGCCCTGAGCTCAGAGGCCAAACAATCCTTGATTTCCGAAAATTTGCTGTGTAACAATGAACGGTGGGCAGATCCTAGAGGGTTGTAAACCAATGGTGGACAGGATCCGCGCCGACAATAGCATACTGGAAGGGCCTAATATAATTGCATAACCAAACTGTATAAAATGTGTGTCTAAAGCTTGGAAGACGGTTGTTCTGCAAACCGACATGGTTTGGTTGCTTTGCAGACCGGCATCTCTTTATGACCTTAATAAAGTACACTATTGAAGTCACGAACACCTGAGTTGTTTCAGCTTTTTGGCAGGACACAGGAAACCCTTTTCCCAGCACTTACTAATTGTGAATGCACCAATTATGAATAATTCCAAGCCATACCCTGATGGTGTGGCCTGGCTCCTGTGTCCTCAGAAGCACTTCAATATCCATGTTGGGGGACAGTTGTTGACATATTTCAAAGTCTATATTGGCATTAAATCAAGTAATCAGCGTGATTGCCACATGAAGCTATCTCTCTATACATGAACAGACCTGAGGGTGATACATGCATACAATGCTATGAAAGTAGGAGTTAGATGGAGACAACATTAATTAGCCCAGGAAGGTGAGGACCAAGCTGTGCCAACAGACTCTCTCTCTTCCTGTCCCTCTCTCTCTCACACACAACCACACAACCTAATTTACACACACACACACACCCCCAACACATAAACCTCACAAACACACACACATCCCTCACAAAAACACACACTCTCTATGCCAGCAGACTGATCTTTATTCTCCTCAGCTGCTTATCCAGATTAATTAGCATCTCTCATCAGGGGAGGAATCAATAGGAGAAGTGCCCTGCAGTCTAAGCTGAAGTTGACACGTGGAGCCGGCAATTTCTTCGACCTCCTATTAATGATTGAGGGCCCTAAACATGTGAGACAGTGTTAAAAAATGTATGACTTCATAAAGTTAGCATTTCTCCCGGCATGCTTCATGTGAGATATAGGTTTAACATTCCCAAAAACAACGATATTACTTTGGAGGGTCTTTCAAATTAAAGGGCATGTGGATAGTCGGTAGACTGAAATGAAGGACTCTACACACCCTTTTACCGGGTGAACAGCAATGGCTTTGGGCTGGTCCAGTCCTTCTGAAATCACCACTGCTCGGTACAAGCCACTGAGTCGGGCAACCTCAATAAGGTTGAAGCCATGGTCCGTCCAATAGATATTACCTGGAAAACCGCAAAATCGTAAAACGTTAAGTATTCAGCAAATTAATTCAAATAAAGCAATGCATTACATTTTATGTAAGTCTGACATAACACAAAACACACTGAGTTTGAGAGGTAGGGCACTGACCTGCAATCCAGTCCACCGCAATCCCTTCAACCCGACCTATACCACTAGTGACAATGTCCTCCTTCCAAGTCTGGTCTCTTTTAGTTCTGGAAATCCTGTTCAAGCCCATGTCTGTCCAATACAATGTGTCATTTCCTAAGGAACATCGGCCAAGAGATTTTTTTATCGGTAAATTAATACTGTTCGTGTTCCAACATGGGAAGAAAATCCATGAGGGATTATGGTGAAATAACTACACCAGACTCACCGGCATGGAAGTCAATCCCCACAGCCATCACTGAGCTTGTCACCGGCATCAAAGCTTCACTGTGATCTCCGGGATCCAGAGAAATTCCCCTGATGCCCTCGTGAATTGAGTACATCAGGAAGGACCCGATGCCTTTGAGTTCAAAGACCAAACCAAAACAGATTATCATTAGCATGAACGGTACAATACATATCAGATTGGCAAAGACTCCATGGCTTCAACGTATCTAACAAATGCCATACAGTGGTTTCAGAAAGTATTCAGACCAGCATTTAGACATAACTTTCTCCAAATTTTGTTTTGTTAAAGACTGAATTAATATTTGGTAAAGAAATGACATGAAAATATGAGTTTAATAACAAAGCAAAAACATGTTTTATAAATTTGTGCCAATTAATTGAGAAAAAAAATGAAATATCAGTACAAAAGTAATCAGAGCCTTTAGTCAGTACTTTGAAGAAGCACCTTTGGTAGCGATTACAGCTTTGGGTTGATCGTTAGGCCTCCCACAAAGGTTCAATGGCATTCAAATCCAGGCCATTCAACAACGTTCACAGATTTGTCCCAGAGCCACTCACAAACTGTGTTTTGGCTGTGTGCTTTGGGTTGCTGTCATGCTGAAAGATCTTTACCCCTGTCTGAATTTCTGTGGCCTCTGAGTTAGGTTTCTCTTCAAGGACCTCTCTGTATTTTGCTCCATTTTTCCTTTCCTCATTCCTGACCTGTCTCAGAGCGCCTGCTGCCGAGATATCTCCATAGCTTCCGGCATCTTGCTACACCTTAGGAATGGTATTAGCCTGGCAACTAGCAGTACCTTGTTTTAATGGTATTAGCCTTTAACGGTATTAGCCTGGCGATGAGCAGGACCTTGTTTTTGCAAGCACATTGTGGGTGACGAGAAATTGTTTCTCTTTAGTCCAAACATAATATGCTAAAATAATCGGTGGCTAGTCAGTTAAATCTTTGTCTTATTTGCCATAATTTGGCTTATTCGTCTAGTTGACAACGTTAAATAGTTGAAGATGTCTCTTTGTTGTTATGTCGAGCTAAGCCAGTGCTTCAAACCTATTATAACTAATCTTAGACACGTTTTCCAAATGACAGATAATTAGAAAATAATATGGCCAATGTAAAAGTAAACGCTGAGTGTACCAAGGTTTTATCATAGCGTAGACATCAGAAGCGAAACGGGCAGAGCGTGAGAAGAGTGAACTGAAAGTAGCAGGCAGCGTGCATTATTTATTTGCATGTTTTGTTAATATAAGAGCTCAAAAATAAATAATGTGCTCTGCCCATTCCAGCTGCTATTTTCTAAACTAAGCCTTCTGGGTGATGGGGCAATAACGCCCAGCTGAGGTTTGGCCTCAGTGAGCAGGTAGTATTTTCAAAGTGCAGTTCCGGGTTTCCAATTACGATTATACCTTCTTACCAGTATCAAGTGTGACAAATAGACAGATTACGGGTATGAGTATGACGAGATTGGCACACATTATAGTATCTCTGTGTCTTCTGCGGAGAGTCCTTTGGTCTTCATGGTTTTCTTTTCTTTCTCAAAAAAGTTGAAAAGGCAATTTTGAGTGAGGACCCAAAGGGTTGAATTTGCATTGGTCTCTTGAATTGAACACTTCTGTTCCTCAGTCAACATTTTTATTTTCAAAGAAAAGGTGCAGTGGTCTCTTAATGTTTTTTCAGAGCTGTAGATGGACAAGTATATGCCTTACTAAATGATCAATTGAATTTGCCACAGATGGCCTCCAATCAAGATCCAGAGGATCTCCAGAGGATGAATCATGGAACTATGGAACCATGATTCATCAGAGCTCAGTTCTGACTATCATGACCAGTAGCCTGAATCCTTTGGCCGGTCGGTAGCCAGTACATTTTATTTTTAATGTTTTATGTTTATTAAAGTTTTTTACTTTGGTGTTTTGTGTTTAAATTGAGGGCAATTGTATTAGAATTGTATCATCAATTAAAAGTAATAAAACAAACTGTGTAGAAAATAACAGGCTATGAATACCTTCCAATTCACCAGCACTAAGGAGCATGCGGAATTCGACTCTAACGTCGCAATAGATTCAAATCAATTTTCAAACACAAAGGCGTTTCTACTGACTACAGGTTCAACAAGAGCTGCACGTCAGATCCAATTCCCGCGGTGACCTCAATGCGTTCTGCATCCCGTGCTTTCGGCACAGTACCTTTGCATGACATGCGATCAGAGTGAAGGCTGTAGCCGGTTGTGCAGAAACAGCTACGCGTGCTGTCTGACGTCGGGAGGCACAGCTGGGAACATCCGCCGTTGTCGACCTGACAGAGGTTCCTCCCTACACAGCGGTGGAACAGGGGCGGGGTCATGCCCGTGAAACAAGAGAGGCACATTTGACACCGTGTTGTCGCCTGCGTGTAGACACCATTGTGCGGATTACAGTACACCGACGAACTCCTCCCGGGGGCACGGTACTGACACAAAATGAAATGTTTTCTTTAACTAGGCTAGTTTTGTTTCTAAGCTAGACATAAACACAACTATAAATAAAATTGACTAAATAGAAGACTTGACTTTATAGTAAGTAGAACCACTTTGGCAACATTTCAAGACAGACTGATCGGCCCTGGGTCCTGTCGTCAGACATACTCAACTTCTTTAGGACAGAAGTGAATATGTTCCTCGTTCAATAAGAGGGAGTGGCCTTGCGATATCTCAACCTAACTGTTTTAATGTTTTTTATGTTACATATATAATGGCCTGTTGATCCAAGCACCTGCAAATCGCAATATTTTAGTCAAACGAAAGTGGCGGAAACCTCTTCATTTTTGTCAAAAACAACTTTATGTGGAAGAATAGCTTTTCATTTGACAGCCTGCACAAGCTCAGTTCAGAGGTCTGTGACCTGTGTTTCTGTGCAGGATGTGTAACAGTTATAACTGACAACCATTAATCCACAGAGGAATGTGATACTGAGATGCAACCAGGCACTAGGCTCACAGAGGAATGAGGTACTGAGATGCAACCAGGCACTAGGCTCACAGAGTGCATCTGACCAGAACAACTACAAGGTCCTTAAATTAGGACGTTTCGTTAGACGGATTTTGTTAGCCAGAGAGAGAGAGGATAAGACCAAGGGAGACAGGGTGAGACATAGCAAGATATGATGAGACAGAGAGGGTTATATAGAGATATTGGTTTAGACAGGGAGAGAGGGTGAGACAGGGTGAGAGAGGGTTAGACGGAGAAAGAGGAAGAGACAGGCGGAGAGAAGTGGGACAGAGGGAGAAAGGGTGAGACAGAGGGTGACACAGGGGAACATATAGTAAAAGACAGACAGTGAGAGGGATTGTCATCAAGATTCAGAAAGAAAGTGAAAGGGAGACAGAGACAGAACAGGAAGACGGAGACAGACAGAGACAAAAAGAGACAGTCCGAGACAGACTGAGAGACACAGAGACAGTCCGAGACAGACTGAGAGACACAGAGACAGTCCGAGACAGACTGAGAGACACAGAGACAGTCCGAGACAGACTGAGAGACACAGAGACAGTCCGAGACAGACTGAGAGACACAGAGACAGTCCGAGACAGACTGAGAGACACAGAGACAGTCCGAGACAGACTGAGAAACACAGAGGGTCAAATGCTAGTGGAAGAGAAAGATGGAGAGATATGAGAGAGAGAGAGAGAGAGGAGAGAGAGAGAGAGGAGAGAGAGAGAGGAGAGAGAGAGTTTGACTAATGAGACGTCTTGCTCCCATGTGGTCTCTGTCTAAAAGATAAATGAAGTAGCTAATTGGTCAGAGTGAGTTTGAGAGAGAAGTAAAAAGATGTACCTTTTAGACACTTAATTGCCATTTTTAATACTAACGGGGCGTTTAAGAGATCCAGTGTAATCTTGGTAATAGACCTGTCATTATTATGGATTACACTGCCGATAGGTACCAAAGGGTCCCAAGACATCCCAGTGTTATTTCAGTGACGTGGTGCCACAATGTACACTCATTCTTGTCAGTCAGGAGAATTTACCAGGTAGCATTTCTGCTCATATATACACAAAGTACCATTCAGGTGCATATTTCATTGAGGTTAAGAATACTTTATTTTGACCTAAGCCGCCACATTTCTAGTCGAAAGGCTCCAACTGAGCTACAAGATGAGTAGGCAAATAACAAAAATAAAAGCATCAAGTAGTGGTCTGAACAATACCTGACTGGCAGTCTTGGTCATACATCTTCATGTGAACGATTCCTGTTGTCTTGTTGCGTTGAACCACAATGTCCAGCCCGTCTGTTTTGCGGACAGTTCCCATCTGGGCCAGGCTGTCATCAGCCCACCACAATTTGGCACCTGCAGAAATAAGATCCATGATCCATGTTCCTGACCGAGTTGACAAAAACCGTGATCATTATACAGTCGAGGAGCTGGTTTGAACCCTGAAGGAACCCTGACTGTCCGACACCGGTGGTTATCCATGGGAGTTACAAAACAAGTATTATTCCTGTTTGAATTGCCTTGGTGACAGTTTCTAATAACAACAAGGCACCCCCAGGGCTTTTCTGGTTGTATTAGGGTGAAGCACAAGGGGGTGTGTGGTATAAGGCCAATAAACCATGGCTAAGAGTTGTTCTTTGAGCGTTAAAAAGGTGTTCTGATGTCATTCCCATGATGCAGTCTCAAGTATCATGGCAATCAGCCCATCAGTACTTATTAAATGAACTCAGTTATCTAATGTTGTGAAAAAGAACAGCCCCTGGTCATGGTACGTTGGTCATAAACTACACCTATCAGAAACAGTGTGAGTATCTAAATATTAAATACTGATGCTCTATTTGTTTATAGTGCATGTTCACAGCGCACTATAAATATCACCGGACATAAATAACGCATTGGACAGTTTTTTTCAGTCCTGACAACTGTAACAGAAATGAATATTTTCTAGAAGCTGAATTGGGTATGACCCAGAAGACATTGCTAGCTGTATTCCCCTGCTGTTCAATACAGTAGGATCAGGCTGACTCCAGGGAATCTAGTAATAGAAGGTAGAATGGGGGGATGGATCGGTGTAAAGGACGACCGGGCTTTCTGAAGAGTTCTTCCGCGGAGAATCCGATGATACGAGACACAGCGACAGGAGGTGAAGTTCATATCTCTACCCGTGAGTCCCAGAGGTGCCGTGGTTCCATTGAAGAAACATAGAGAAATCAGGCCATTTGCCTTTTTATTAAAATGGTTTCTGTTCTTATCTTATACATCAGCCAATGTACTTTAATTGCACCCTGGACGGAAAATGAATGATGAAACCCATTTGGTCAGGAAATACATGCAGGCATGAACTCAGTTCCAAGAAAACAGGCCCGGCTGAGATCCATGCAGCAGACGGTGTTCAAGAAGACATTGTCTGGGCAGTCAGAAAACCTCAAGTCCAATCCGTTATCTGCAGGCTGTCTATCTGTTTCTTCTCTACTTCTTTCTTACCTGTCCCCGGGCTAAAGAGTGGTATAGTGCAGTATGCTTAGAAGACCATTCTTGGCTTGTCGCCTGCTGGATTAAAGCTATCAACAAAGAACAGAATATCCTCAAACGATTTGAGTATTGAAGAGCAAACAGAAAGATGTGGTTGAAACCACAGGACAAAAGCACATTTCTCTAGTTCTTGTACATAAACAGTGCACTTTACATAAAGAATATAATCTGCAGGTGAATTACATCATAGACAAGAAACACTCTTATAAAGTTGGTGCGTACTTCATACAATTAGTGTCAAAACAGAAGAAGGACATTAATACTAAGGTTTTTGCTTGTGTAGATTTCTTGAATACAACTAACGGTCATTAATTACAAGAAGTAGGTTAATGGAGGCCTGATAATGAACAAATGAAATCAACCACCAAATCAATATAAAATACATATAGAAAATAAATATAACTACTCGATAATATTATTAAAAGGAAGTGTAAACATCTTCAGGGTTCTGCCTATTTATTGTACGTCTCATTTTGTGTAGCTTGTACAAATCCATTTCCTGGACAAGACAATATGTCTGTCTCCAAGTGCTCTGGGCCGAACAACCCCCTAATAAAAACCAGAAACAAACCTAATGTAATTTGCCTGACTGAGGTATTTTTGTTATCAGATGGGATGCCATTTTAAACCTCATCTTAAGTCAATTCTGAGACACAGACATGAACAGAAATGGGGGAAATGAAAATAAATATGCAATATAATAAGACAGCAATGGTTCATCATTGTGAACATCAGTTGTACTCTTGTACTCCAGACCAAAAACAAACACAGATCAATGGACTACTATCTAAAACAAAACGGAGTTTGGTAGGAAGCAGACGATGGTCTCGGCCGGGAAAAGCAAGCCGTCACTGTAAATAAAACTACGTTCCTAACTGACCTGCCTGGATTTTTAAAAGGCATTTACATTAGACACTTTCTAAGATACACAGAGTCACAGAGGTGTGGTGATGATCGACAGCCTCCCCCCTGGTCCTTCACCTTCACACAATGGACACAGACATTCACTTGGGTTGGGTCACTCACCCATAACAGCCAGAGCCGTTCCCTTGACCAGCTCTTTCTTCATGGTCACGTGTACTTCCAGACCACTACCGTCCAGACCGCACCGGTTGACCGTGGCGTTACCTGTACTGATCCAATAGAGCTTGTCTGATTTGTAGTCTATCGACAGGCCTGGAAAGGACATCGTCCAGAGTCATTGATGTAAACATAATGGACTCGCTGTTTTATCGACTGTATGACTCAGTTTGCAGTACTGTTACTAGATAGTACTACTGTTTATTATCCAGGCATATGAATGTAATGAGATCAATGGTCCTTGCGACTAAATAGTGGATGTTTAGTAATAAATGTCCCCAATTATAAATGGGAAATTTACCAACTGGTTCTCTCTGGTTCTGGTGAATGATCTTGTAGTTGCTTCCATCCATGTCCGCCATGTTAATGGTGTTGCCATCGGTCCAATACATTTTCCTGGATGAGAAAAAAATTATTTTATTATGTTATAAATATTATCTCCACTATACATACTGTACAAATGGGATTTATAGTAGATGTAGTAGTTATATTTGTCATTTTATCTGGATTCCTTACTAGTCTTGTACTAAACAATATATCAGAAATTGATTATTACTATATCAGATTTTGCAATATAAAAAAAAAAAAAATACAAACAAAACATAAAGCCTTCCTCTACCCTTTAGATGGATGCAGTGTCAGACACTTAGGCTTCTCGATTCCAAAAACCACTGTTGTTCTTAGAGAGCCATCAAGACGGGCAACGTTTATCTGTGTCTCTTCACTCTCTGAGCTGATCCAATAGAGGTTCCTGGAAAGCCAGTCCACTGCTAGGCCTCGTACATTGACCAAACCTACAGTGATCAAACGAGGACAACATAAGTAAGCAATGTAAACATAACTGTGTATTGAAGCACAGTGAGTATTTCTTCTAGAACCACTTCACCACTGCCAATGTAATGTACAAAAGCAGATCTCCAAAACAGTGTAAAGGCATGAACAATGAAACATTTCTTCAGTATCGTCTCCACCTCCAGATACGATTGTCTCCAACATGGTCCCGTTGATGAAGGCACGTTTGATGGCTTGTGTTTTGACGTCACTCCAGTAGATTCGCTCGCTCAAAGCATCGTAGTCCACCGCTGTGACGTCATCGATGTCTGGCACCGTCAGGGCCGTGATTATGTTTATGTAAGGGTTGTCAACGTCCACGCCACGAATCTCTGTTCTCCTGGCATACAGCAGGAATCTCTTGAGTGCTACGGGGGGGATAAGAGGAATGTAACGCCAGATTTAGCTTTACCCTGCATTCACGGTTCATAATAAACCTGGTGTCATTGGTGGTCTTTTGCCTTCGACACTCAAGCTTTTTGAGCATGTTTCTCTCTGGGATTTTAGTTTGCCCATCTCTTTTGTTGTTATTCAAGAGTGAACATAATCACATTCTGAGCCCTGGACACCTTTCCCTCACCTTATTTTTCTCATAGCAACCGTAGAAAGGACTTACTTATGAAAGACATGAAACCTGGAGTACTGAGTGAATGAATTGATGAGCGGATGATGGATGGACAACAAACGGATGGATGAAGGGGTGAGTTTTACTTACAGAGGCAGGTTCTGCCGTCTGCCGATATCTTCATGAGGTGTGGGCAGGCACAGGCCAAGGTCCGGTTATAGTCTATAAGGCACAGATGGGAACAGGGTCCACGGCCACCGTTAGCCTGACAGGGATTTGAGGCTGTCGCAAAAAAAGAAAGAGGGAATAATAGAAAATGAGTGAGGCCCATAATCAACAACATATGGATTACAAAATGGATGGAGGCAGTTTTTTGTTTTTTATTACAATTATTCTGATATATCCTTGGAAGGACAATTATTTGATTTGTGGAATTTGAGGACATGGAAGTGAACTCTAATGCCAAATGTTTACGCTAGAGGAAATCCAATCTCCACAATATAACACATGACTAACACATGAATATAACACATGACAAACATTATTAAACACAGCATGCGGGTTTGGCAAATGAAAAGAAGAGGCATAAATTCAGACAATCAATATGAACCCATGGTGACAGTTCCTGTAATGGTTTCTTCCGGTATTAATGTAACAGAGGCCAGAAAGTGCAGTGATGTGCAGGTAACCCAGACTACAAAATATATCTGGAAGAATTTAGGAAATAGAAAGAGACAAGTCTTTCATAAGCTGAATCAGTATAAACAATAAAAAATGATAAAAACAGGATGTTGTAAAACTGAAAATATCCACTCCTTATTGCTTAAGAGAAAGCATGTTTGCAAGCAAGTTAAATGAATGGTTTTAGATAGCGTGTCTATATGTATTTTAGGCAGTTTAGGCAGTTTTTAACATTGGTATTTAACATTAGTATTTTGTGCAATTTGTTGGTAGCGTAGCCTTACACGTGTTTTTGGGAAGGTCTGGGGACGTTTTTTGTTACCGTGTGGTTGTCTGCTGGGATGGAATATCTGTAGGTCAAAGGGCTGGGCGCTGGTCTTCTGGATGACTGCCACATTAGCCCCAGTCCACTTGTTGGCTCTGGCCAGGGTGTTGGTTCTCCAGTCAGTCCAGTAGACGTTACCCCCATAAAGGCAGACAGCAAATGGGTGCGACAGGTACTCATGTCCCCTCAGGATCTCGATCCTGCCAGTCCCATCGTACAGGGCGGAGAACATGGCATCAGACCTGTAAAGAATGACAAGGTTCATTCCAATATGCTCCACATGAACCCGTCCAGCCGGATTTAGGTGAACTCCAATGAAATCCATCTTAATTAGAAAGCACACCTGGAATCCCAATTGGAACTGGACTTTCAGTTGAACCCTTCAATTGAAATATAATTGACCGCACTGAGCAGGTACAGGGGAATCACAAACCGGGCGTCTGTCCACACAATCCTCTTCTCCACGTGGTCCAGGGTGAGACCGTTGGGCCAGGCTCCTATCTCCATGTCTCTGAACACAACATGGCGTCCTCCACCGCTCATCGACGCGGCCTCAATACGAGGGAAGGTTGCGTCCCAGTCAGTCCAGAAGATCACTCTAAAACACAGTACACAATGTCGCGAAGCCGATTCCTCAGAGTCATGTCAACCTAGCCAGTAATGCCCAGTGGTATCATAGTTTAGACTACATAAAACAAATCTTACCCCAGCTCAGGATCCAGAGCAATGGCTCTTGGGTGCTCCATGCCACCGGCGATGAGGGTAGTCCGAAGCATCCCATTCAGCTTGGCAACCTCTATCTGATCTAGGTTGCTGTCTATCCAATACAAGTTCCCTGCTATCCAATCAACAGCCAGACCTTCCGGAGTAGCCAATCCATGTTGGACCACCACCTCAATCCCTGTCACACCTGTGAAAAACAACCAATGGCGGCACGGAAAAACAAATCACAGACAAGAATGGCAACTGCGATGTGCTCAACATGTCAACAACACAGGTTCAAATAGTAATTGGTTTCACACCTTGCTTCAGCACATACTAAAACAGAATATTAAGCAAAAGCAACTCTTTCCCATTACCTCTATTAAAACAGATAAAACGTGATTGCCTGAACTGCGAGATTCAAGGCATCTTGTTGTGTAATAAAAAGCCCTTTGTGTTAATAAGGCTGTCATGCTCTTTCAAATCAGCATTGAATTGCATAGGGATCAGGCAATGGGGATTTGTTGAGACTGAAAGGAGAGCTTTGAGTAAGTTACATATTCTCAAAAAATACAGAGGCCAAGGAACACAATATTCTTTGTTGTTTTCGACTGGTGCTACACAGACATGAGATTTGTAGTGCCCATGTTTTTTTTCTCTGTTTTGCTAAAGTTATCTGGTAACAAACACGGAAGTCGGGACCTAACAGTTGGAGGTACAAACTAATAAACACCTAATTTATTCAAAGTACAGTCTCTGGAAGATGTCAACATTCATAGGTTTTTTCCTGAAGGACACACTCAAGCTTCTGAATCCATCTGAAGGACAGCTAAGTAAAGTAGCTGTACATATGTCTAACCTTGGTTTACAACACATGCCAGTTGTATTATACTGTATCTCGTAGATTTATAAATGATTAGTTACTGTTTAGCCATGTTGCCAATGTATTTTCAATGATTTTTTATGTACCGGCACATAAGTAAAAGTAAGTAAAGGCACATCAAATAATAAAGGTAACTTCAAGTTCTATTATTTAAATGATATGACCAACCAAATATGATTTGCCCGTACCACCAGAATCTTGCAGTTTCCCTCTGTATATCTTATCCTCAACCACATCCGTCCAGTAGAGCCAACTTTGATTGAAGTGGAAGTCTAGGGCAATGGTGTTTCTCAAACCAGGAACAAGAAGGCTGTATTCTCCTCGGTGGAGACCTATCCTCCTGATCTCATGGCGGATGGAGAAGATTATATATGCCTCAAATGGATCTGAAAGTGAAAACAAGAAAACAGTGTAGAAATGCTATTTATGGCTAATAGACTGGCTAATAGTGGTTCTGATGCTCTGCACATTACATACTATGTGACAGTATAGTTGTCATATGTGTCCTTTTATGTTTACTTAACAGCATCCCCAGTCATGTTAGTTCAGTTGGTTTGGATTTTGCTACTATTGATGAAATGAAATTAAAATCAATAATCAATCAACATGTCATTACCAAAGCCATGTATCAAAGTATCTCATTTATCATAGTATTAGTAATCTTGTCACAAAATGTTAACAGAAAACTTTGGAGAATGCTTCTACAGCACAATCCAAAGTGCAGAAATTCAGTTAGTAAAATGAACTTTAGATGTTATTTTATAATTGGAAGAAATGAATGTATTTGTTAGCAATATATTTGTATTGGTATTGGGTTATATCAATTCAAATAAATGTTTATTCTGCCTCAGCATCCTGTATCTGACCTGGATAAGAGATATCCTCCTACTTTTTGCTTTGTTTTCTGGTGGTCTGTACCTTAAAAACGGACCTTCTTAAAAAGTGTCTGAATGTATAAGTATAAATAAGTATATATAATTATTGGGCCTCAGAAATAATGTCTTCAATCATCAATTAGTGTATTTTAAAGAAAATTGTTAAGGACCCTAACCAGTGTATCACAGTTTATATGTTGGAGACGTGTTCAATGGAAAATAAATGCTTGATTCTATGGCGTTTTCTTAGGGTAGTTAGACAGCTTGTATCACACATCCGCCAGGTAATATACGTTGTATTTCCTACAGTGCCTTACTTTCATCATGGCCTATTGTGCACTATATACAGTAGGGAAGAGGATTAACCCACCTGTACTCTGGCAGCTGTCCCCATCCTGTCCGAGCCTCCAGCCGGGATAGCAGGAACATTTCACTGTGGTTTTGTACTGCTCGCACACTTGGCTGCAATTCAGGTGCCTGGAGCAGTAGTCCAGGGTCTCGCAGGTACGGTTGTCCAGGCTAAGACTGAGCCCAGCTGGGCAAGAACAGACAACCCCACGCCCTGGAGCAACGTCACACTGGTGGCTGCAGCCGCCATTTCCCAGAAGGCAGTCATCTAAGAGAGATGAGGTGAAAGAGGGACCGATTTATTGAGTGTCCTTGTGGCTTATGACAGCCTGAGTCCTTACGGTTCTCTGGTCCATTGGTACCAACGCACTGCAGCAGCTTTGACTGGAATCCAGCCCAAAGCTGCTTTAGATAAAAGTATTTTTTCTTTCCCCACAGTAGATAATGAATTCTGCAAAATATATTAATAATTAAACCTTGAATAACCCTTAACCCCTCAGACTTGCTTAACATCCTAAACCAGGTCAATTGGTTTCCATCATAGCATTATGTGTCTGATTTTAATTTAATTGTCTGATTTTTAACACCTGAAAACTGCACACTTAATGGTTAAAATAAATATATTTATATAAGAAATATATACATTATTCAAGCTAGGCTTTAATTAATAAATTATACAACAAACAGGATATGATAGCATGAAAAACAACTATTCACTTAATAATTATTTAACAACTAATCAAAGCCATAAGAACCTGCCTTCCTCAATATTTAAAGTAATCCAATTAAAAAAGAAATTATATTTTCAATGCCAATAGTAGACAGTAATAGCTTGAGGACAGGGCTACAGATTAAACCACCTAAATAATGTACAAATATAAACACATTATTGATCCCAGCTGATTTCCAAGGCTCCAGATTTGGCAGCTTCTGCTCATTGTTCCAGTGTGCCGACTGAAAGGGAAATGGTGTGTGCTCTGACAACAACCGCACTGCCGAGAGAGGGAGTTGGTGTGGCAGATTTAAATACTTGGCCAGACGAGACAACGTTATTGTACAAGCTTGAGTGGATCCAAAATTCTAACTTTGTCAGTGATTACAGTGTTCTCAACTTTGAGAGACGTAGGCGCATTGTATTCCACAACATTTGCGACAGATTGTTTTTTGTTTTCCTAAATGAAAAGTTGCCTATCAGAGGGGCTTGTAAAGGATATAGTTATGCCATGGAAGCAAGTATTTTTGCTCAAAAACACAAAAGACCAAAAAAAGAGGATCTTTAAAAGAGGCACTATTGCCTGCACTAGCAATACCACAATGATCCTTAAGGTATTTCAGAAAACTGTACTCAGCAGGAACATTAGTTATATCTTTGACAGTAGCATTACCAATAGACTTCGGGTTAAATCTGCTGGGGCCTGTTCAATTTAGAAAAGATTTAAAGCTTCTAGCTAGAGCTGACCAGCTTTCAGAGGATTGAGCATATCCCAATTTAAGTTGCCTAATAATACAAACTATGAGGGGAGATTAGGTGCAA
The DNA here is from genome assembly GCA_016801125.1 of Novumbra hubbsi. Classification (NCBI taxonomy): domain Eukaryota; kingdom Metazoa; phylum Chordata; class Actinopteri; order Esociformes; family Umbridae; genus Novumbra; species Novumbra hubbsi. The sequence goes on from JACXGK010001827.1 coordinate 30,038, forward strand.
TGAATTCACTCTGGTCAGTCAGAGCACAGACAGCAGCAGATGGAAGTCTATAACAGACCGACAGGAGCAGCGGGAGGTATATAACAGACATGAGCAGACTGTCTGTAACAGACTGAAGAGATACTCTTTACAATAGATGGCCAACCCTACTCCCTTGGTAGGTATATACTGATTCAATCCAGGAATGTTTAGGAACGTTTGTGGCATATTTCATACACTGTTATTTAACACAAAGAAAAAACAGTGTGCTATAGTCCCAAGGAGAACAACACAATGATTATTAATAATAATAATTAATGCAGCATATTTAATGCATTTCATTACAAATATTCAGCTGTTCCAAAATGCCTTCCGAGTCTTGGACTGCACTGAGCATATTTTCAAATTTAATGTCCCTTTAGTGTTCCAATTTTTGCAATTGGCTCGTAGCTTACTGCTTTTCAGTGCCACAGGGGACCTTTTATTGCCAAACAAAACTTTTCTTTAAACCAGCAAACAGGGTGGGTCGTAAATGTTTGTAGAATTGATTTACTCTTTCAAGTATTCAGACCAAACCAAGCTGATTTGTAACCTGGTTTGAAACTACTCTACGTCCCTAACTGTCAATTAATTGATCTTATAAACTCAACACTCAAATAACATCATCTTATTAACAAAGTAAATAACGGTTCCTAATTAACGAAAGAGTTCTGATGTTCACATTTATTTAAACATAACTACACACTATATCTATATTGACATACAGTGGGGCAAAAAAGTATTTAGTCAGCCACCAATTGTGCAAGTTCGCCCACTAAAAAAGATGAGAGAGGTCTGTAATTTTCATCACAGGTACACTGTGATGAAAAATCCAGAAAATCACATTGTAGGATTTTTTATGAATTTATTTGCAAATTATGGTGGAAAATAAGTATTTGGTCACCTACAAACAAGGAAGATTTCTGGCTCTCACAGACCTGTAACTTCTCCTTTAAGAGGCTCCTCTGTCCTCCTCTCGTTACCTGTATTAATGGCACCTGTTTGAACTTGTTATCAGTTTAAAAGACACCTGTCCACAACCTCAAACGGTCACACTCCAAACTCCACTATGGCCAAGACCAAAGAGCTGTCAAAGGACACCAGAAACAAAATTGTAGACCTGCACCAGGCTGGGAAGACTGAATCTGCAATAGGTAAGCAGCTTGATGTGAAGACATCAACTGTGGGAGCAATTATTAGGAAATGGAAGACATACAAGACCACTGATAATCTCCCTCGATCTGGGGCTCCACGCAAGATCTCACCCCGTGGGGTCAAAATGATCACAAGAACGGTGGGCAAAAATCCCGGAACCACACGGGGGGACCTAGTGAATGACCTGCAGAGAGCTGGGACCAAAGTAACAAAGCCTACCATCAGTAACACACTACGCCGCCAGGGACTCAAATCCTGCAGTGCCAGACGTGTCCAGGCCCGTCTGAAGTTCGCTAGAGAGCATTTGGATGATCCATAAGAAGATTGGGAGAATGTCATATGGTCAGATGAAACCAAAATATAACTTTTTTAAAAACTCAACTTGTCGTGTTTGGAGGACAAAGAATGCTGAGTTGCATCCAAAGAACACCATACCTACTGTGAAGCATGGGGGTGGAAACATCATGCTTTGGGGCTGTTTTTCTGCAAAGGAAGACTGATCCATTTAAAGGACAGAATGAATGGGGCCATGTATCGTGAGATTTTGAGTGAAATCAGCTTCTATCAGCTAGGGCATTGAAGATGAAACGTGGCTGGGTCTTTCAGCATGACAATGATCCCAAACACATTGCCCGGGCAACAAAGGAGTGGCTTCGTAAGAAGCAGTTCAGGGTCCTAGAGTGGCTTAGCCAGTCTCCAGATCTCAACCCCATAGAAAATCTTTGGAGGGAGTTGAAAGTCCGTGTTGCCCAGAAACAGCCCCAAAACATCACTGCTCTAGAGGAGATCTGCATGGAGGAATGGGCCAAAATACCAGCAACAGTGTGTGACAACCTTGTGAAGACTTACAGAAAACGTTTAACCTCTGTCGTTGCCAACAAATGTGATTTATTTTCCTCATAATGTCTGTCATAGTTGAAGTGTACATATGATGAAAATTACAAGCCTCTCTCATCTTTTTCAGTGGGAGAACTTTTGGTGGCTGACTAAATACTTTTTTGCCCCACTGTAGGTTTGTATAGTTGTCTATCTGTATCTCCATTGAAATAGGTTTGTCTGTCTATTTCTAGTGTCTTTATGTATCTCGCTCTCTCTCTTTCTATATAAATACTTTCTATATATATATACATGTCTGTCTGTATCTCCACTAACGTAGGTCTACATAAACGTCTGTCTCTATCTCCACATATAAATGTCTGTCTGTGTCTCCACTGACATAGGTCTATGGGTCTGTCTGTGGACAAAGTGTCCAGCTCATCCACTTGAACATAGTACTCATCAGCACAAACTCCCCCAACACGGTCTAATCCTAACCCCATAGATAAAGGCATCCAGCCCCTGTGGTTCATACGAAAGCTTTGTCCCCGTTATCAACCGTAATCCCCTTTACTCTTGATATCTGTCATCTGTCTTGTTCCCTAAAGTCTTTGGAGAAATTCCAGATAAGTCCACGGGTCCTGGTCAGGAAAAATTACCTGCACATGATTCTTGGAGCCCTAGGCTTATTGACGAAAGGTTCCTTGATTGAATCCCTGAGCCGACAAAAGTGCCCTTGAGCGAGGCACTTATCTCCAGTTACTCCCTGGATACCCATTGTGGCAACCCCCTTAACCCCTTTTAAATTCTGAGGGGGTTAAAAGCAGAAGTGAAATTCTAGTTGGCCCTTGTGCACAATTGACGACTTTAATAATGTAAGCCCTTAATCCTTTTTAAAATGTATCTTTTGGACAGCTTGTGGGGTTTCTCCAGAGGGGAATAGGAGGACAGATTGACTGACAATGCCAAAGTAAGCGCTGCTGGTCAAGTGTCTGTATGAAGAAAAAAAATTGAACAGGAAAAAGTACTCAAGTGTGAGAAATAGCGCCAAGATAATTGATGGGGAAGTGACTTGGACAAAGCTCCTACCACAGAAGTGCCCTTCATCCGAGTGGTCAGAGCAGTCAAATCTCCCATTGCAGATGCTCTCAGGGGTTAGGCAAACGGAGGAGTCGTTGGCACAGGGATATTTGGGGGGCTTACACGAGGACATCTCACACCCCTCTTCATCTGACAGGTCCTCACAGTCGTGGTCACCATCACACACCCAGTTCATGCTGACACACTTGCCTGTGTAAAAACAAAACGGAAGTCACCATCACCGTAAAATATCCAAATAACCCTTCCAGGAGATATTAATAGTGATTATAAAACCAACTTTTCAGCACTAAGTTAAAGTTTAAGTGCAATGTCTTGTTCTCCATTTTGGGAGCCAATAGGACCTGAGAGGAGGCAATGTGAGGAGAAAATGTTTACTGCAATGATGAAGAAATCGTTCTCAATAGCATTGAACGCAGGCAGTCCCTGCTGACCTTAAGTTTCTGGTCAATTCCTCTAGCAAAGGTGAATGAAAATTGGAGCTTTGATCAACAATTGCAGGAAGCAGTAAATAATAGCGGCAAACGGCCAAGTAAACAACACAGCCTCTGAGGAATCCTGAAGCGCTGAGCAATAAAAGCACTATAGCCATCATGAGAAAGTGGAGTAAAATTGATTGTGCGAGGCCTCTACCAGAGAGGCAGCCCACCTCAGCCTAAATCAGCGTTACTGATGAAGGAAACCGTGAAATAAATCCAGTTTTCGTGATATGCAACAAGGCTTTAATGAAAGGCTACGGTTGCTTCACAAATGGACCCCCCTAGTCTTCAACCCACATGTACAGGGAACAGGGCTCCGTTTGGAACGCGTTATATTTCCAGAGGCTATACTTTGACAGCGCCAAATTTAAAGCAATCAGCTCGGGCCTGGACAGACGTAGAGAATACAAATCAGAGCTGAGTCTGCCAATTACTTCAATTCAAACAACAGTGAGTTGATCCATTGTCAGAGGCATGTTATTTCGCTCCTGCTTTTAGCGTTGAGTGTTGTGGCACACGCGACGCACCCAAGAAGGCCCGCTAATGAAGCAGATCCAGGATCCGGGGTGACAGTGATTGATATGGACTTGAAATGCAGGCTATCTTTCGGAAGGCGTTGTCTGCATGAGTCAAATGTAAAGTAAAATGATTCTCTGTATTGGCCGTGAATAAACGTCAATAGCCTGGAGGGAACTGAATTCCCGTGTCATGAGGAATGAGGAGTAACACCGGCACACTACTGAGACAGTATGGGGAGTAACACGCAGCCAGTAAATGACGTCTCTTGTTAAGCCTTAACGCAGTGACATCACAGAGCTAATCCCCCTTTTTCTCCTGTGAATTAACCTTCCTTCAGGGCAAAATATGTGCATATATATTATGCTGTGCAGATTCCTATCAACTCTAGTGAAATGTCCTCTCCATAACTGCAAATAATTATATAACAATACCTTGTCAACATCATTATACTACACATCATTAATAAACTGAACAAAAACATAATGTAACATGCAACTATTTCCAAAAATGTATTGAGTTACAGTTCATATAAGAAAATACAAACTGAAATTTGGGAACTAAGATTTAATCTGTGGATTTCACATGAATATGAGTGCTTGTATGTGCATTTCTGGAATATGGAATTTCAGCATTGAACATGGGGACAAAACTTTACAAGATAGGCTTATCATTTTGTTCCAGGCCAGTTTGATTTACATCAACATGTGTAACTATTTAAGAGTCATATACATTGTTTTACAGTCAGTGGGGTGTGTCGGGGGGGGGGGGTGACAGAACAAGACAGTGAGACCATGTATCATAAAATCCCCTATAGGCTAATATAGGCATTGTCAATGTTTGCTTGTACTACACCGGGAGACACATTTCGACTGTTTCAGGGCGATAACTAAGAAGATGAATGAAATGAATGTGTCCGTGGTGATCACTCTGTTGGCCCAAAACGCGACCTCTCTGGCTCATAACCGGGCCCGGAGTACACTCCTCTTGTCAGGGCACATCTGAAGGACGTCAGCATGAGCCCAAATCTGGAACGGCAAAAATATTCGATGCAGCCTCTCGAAGCCAAAGCCAGTTAAATTGTTTGCCTGACTCGCTTTTTCACCAGGGCCGGAAGACCACGACTCACAGACTGGCTTCATAGAGCGTAGTTATTTGCAGTCTGTCATTCCCATCTGCAGGTGTGGCCTTCATGCACCAGGGATTTCTTTCCACACACAGAGAAGACAAACCATGTGGCAATAATCCAAAAGCATCTCTTTGCCCTATTACGTCATTCATCTGTTCTATAGAATGTGTTTTTGTAATTTCAGGTTGTGTTTCATATAGGATTACACACATATTGTAAATAAACCACTGGCACTTCATGAGAACAGCTTAGATGTGGTATATTGTCCATTAACTGAGGTTACGACGGGGGGCGGGGGGGGGGGGGGGGGGGGGGGGGGGGGGGGGGGGGGGGGCTGAGGTTACAGCACCCCTACTTCCCACGGCTAAGGATTTAAGCGGCATGTAAGATGCACTACTCCCGGCGTTCAGCATAGCTAACACTGTACGGTGACTTTAATGAAATGTGCTGTCTTTTATGCTGAGCCACAGAGTACCAACCTCTCGTTCTCACAGTCGTCTCAGTACCTGAGATTTTACAGGTGAACTTGGCGTGCGGGTCACACATTCTGCTGGTGCCTTCACAGTCCGCCTCATCGCTCCCGTCTTCACAGTCCTTGTCCCCGTCACACCTCCAGCGCTCAGGTATACAAGTGCCTCCGTCGTCACGGCAATGAAATTCATCTCGACTGCAGTCGTCAGCTGATACAGAGGCTGAGAAAGACGGAAAGTGAGAGACAGGGGAGAGGGTGAGAGGAATAAAGAGGATATAGATAGGAGAGAGAGAAAGAGAGGAGAGATAGGGAAGAAACAAATAGAGGAGAGAGGATATAGATAGAAGTGAAAGAGAGGAGAGACACGTTATATATATATATATATATATATATATAGTTATATGCTGTATATATATATATATATATATATATATATGTATGTATACGGGGAGTTAACGGATTTTTTGCAATTGCAATCATTTTTTGCAATAGATTATTTTGAAACATTTAACGCGTTCAAAAAATGTAATGCAATTAATGCGGCACCTTTTCAAATAGAGAGAGAGAGTTAGAAGCCCAAAATTCAATTTAAAGTTACAAATAACTAGGTTGGCAAGTTATCAAAGAAATGATATTGGGTGAGCCTAATTTTTACCACGACACTGTGTATGTCGCTTCATCTTCCTAACTGCATTCCCTAAACAGTGATAAATAGCATTGCCGTGTCCAACTCTATTTGGAACCGATTCCCCACCTCCAACCAACCAAACGAACGCAGACGTAAGTATTCAACACAAAGGCTGCGCTGCGTGTCTCTTAAAAACTGACGAAAAAGTGGGTGGGAGCTGTGTCTGCTCCGCCTTGCCTGTTCCAGCACAGGTGGCGTTCTCATCGCTGTAATCCCCACAGTCGTCATCTCCGTCACAGGCCCAGTGGTTGGGGATGCACTTCCCACTGGCGCACTGGAACTGGGCACTGGAGCAGGCGTGGACACAGCCTGCCTCGTCACTACCGTCCCCACAGTCGTCATCTGGGGAGGATGAGGCAAGGGTGTGATTGGGATGAGCAAAATGAAATGCTCTAGTTCCATTCCAATTCAGTTCCATTCCACTTCAGTTCCAATTCAGTTCCATTCCACTTCAGTTCCAATTCAGTTCCATTCCAATTCAGTTCCATTCCAATTCCACCTACAGCATTCTCCAGAACGAGGAGAACTAGTTGTAATAAAATCCCTCAACAACACTCTACAGTTCTTGTTGTAGTACACTATCATTTCAGACAGATTGTTCCTGCTGGGGAAGGTTCAGAATGAAAATAAAATTAGAAGTTTGGTTTAAATTTCAAACCTGTCATTTACTAAACGCATTCTGGTTTAACATTTGCAGAGTTTGACTGAAAGCTTGGCATCATTAAAACGTCAAGCCATGGGTGAAATGTTAGATATGTCGAGATATGGAATAATTTAAACATCAACCCATGCAGTAATTATACTGTAGTACACTGTAAAGTATCGGCAAAGGCTGTGGTTTTATTTTGGTATTAGGTTGCTGCCAAGATAATCCACCAACCTGAATCGCAGTGCCATTTCACGCTAATGCATCTCCCATTGGCACAGCTGTACTGGGTGAGGTGCTCACACGTGGGGAAGTCTGTCAAGCAAGCAGGAAAGAAAAACACTTTTAGTAAGGTTGTGCTAAAAGATGTTCCGACTTTCTTTCAAACCAAGTTTTACAATGACTTGGGGTAATTACAGTCAGCAAATTTACAGTCGCCATAAGCAATTGAAATATTTGACGCAATAGATGTACACAACTACATACCACACTAATTGATACACAGCATGTGTATTATTACACCTCGGATTCAGGAGACATGAGCACAGGTATTGGAGTTGGCATTGCTTTCAGATCCTTCTTTGACTAAAGGGATGGCAAGCAGAGTGCTTTTACGTGGAGGCTTGATTTAGATTTTAGGAAGCCAAGCAGAAACTGCAATTACCGTGAACACCGTCTTTCCCTGTTTGTACTTGTGAAGTGAAGCGGTACATAAGTAGCACCAGAGGTAACAGAAACAGGATTCACAGCTACATTTTCTCGCAGACGGTTCAAATTGTTCAAATAGAACTGATTGTTCTTTAGACAGTGTTGTACTGTACTTTGCCTGTTACTTTTTACTCTTTTATCAAAAATCACGGTCCGATATAAAAGGGCAGATTCACCCTGTCGGACTGAGGAAAGGTTATGATAAAGCTAATTTGTCCATAGAAATAAAATAATTGCACAAACAGACGTCTAGCTTAGACTGGAAGGTCTCTGGGAGGGTCTAATATGAATGGGCATTTTGGTTTAATAGGATAGGTTGTGCCCATTTAGGGGTTCTGTTAGATAAATCTAGACGTGTTGACAAAGGTGTTTCTCAATGAGAATCACCAGGAGTGGACTTTGATATCTTGTGTTAAAGAAGAAACATGCAGTGGGTTTCACTCCTGCTAGATTTGATGTGATGTGCTTTCATCTACGAAGCGGAGTAGTAGAATTATTCCACATCAGTCTACCGTAGAAGATTCATGAAGTGGTCAATATACATAGAATGATTTACCAGGAAAGTTAAAGGAAGTACAAGTTTGTCTATTCTTTTTTTTTGTCAAGTCTTCACTACCCAAACACATCGGGGATAGGTTACGTATACTGTCAAAGGAAAACGTCCGGAGACTCTGCAAAGGATGTTGACGATGATAAGGGTCACGATGAAGGATAAAGTTCGCTAAGAGAGAAGGCAGAATGTTTTAACTGTTATAAAGATCATGAAGCAGAATCCGATATACTCAAAGAGGGTGAAAGAGACCCGGGTTGTATAGATCAAGGCCGTTGAGATTCTCCAGTGGATGTCATAAAGACAGAAATATTGAGCAGCTTTCTGAATGTCCCATGCTGGGCGATAGCCCGTATCGCAACATGTGGGTGTGCATACCTCCAGCAAAACATCCAGGATGTTACATTAAGTGTTGTTCAAACTTTCCTGGGTTGTGGTACGTAATAAAAATAAAAAGTGTGATAAAGAGATGCTCTTTAAAGAGATGCACTGATTACTCAATCCAACAGAAAACCAACATTTTATAGCTTATTTTCTTAGTATCAATGGTTTGGCTAAACACATCTAGGAAATAGTTATTTAGGATTCAACATCACAGAAGAAATTTGTCGGCAGTTTTGAACAACAGCTTTGGCTAGCTGCAAATTAACTGCAAACAAGGTAATTACAAGATTTGCTAGTTAGGAAAGCCAAAAATAGGATTATAATATAATAGTATATAGTATATGGATTCAAAATGACAAAATATAAAATAAAACATCTGTTCCATCGTTCATTTTGTCCTTTTCTTTATCATTGTCCGTGTATTGTACAATTGCTCTCCTAGGATTTTATTGGTTTTGTACCTAATGAAAAGCATCTTTGGGTGCTATGTACGTTTATTGAGTTATTATTATTGCCAAAAGGTAAGTCCCATGTCCTGAGATGACGTCAGCTGGGTCAGGCTTTGGTTCTTGACACACACATCTCCAGCAGTTTATACAAAGTGGAACCCAAATGGAAAATGCTTCAAAATAACATGTCCCAGGTAATGCCTTGACGACAATATCTGTTCATCAATCAAAGTACATTTATGTTCAATTCACGTCTGTCATGTTATTTGGATAGAGTGATGTTATCACTGGCTGTACCGGGGATCCAGAACTAGTCCACTTGCATTATGGGTTCTGGCAGGCATCCAAAGCAGATGGCTACGATCACAACTCGGGAGTAAGCAAATAAAAATACATCACGTCATTGCCATTTTAGAACCTGACTCCAGAGCATTTATAGTTCAGTGGATATAAAAGACCTGGAATCCCGGTTAAGTTGCCATCTATTGAACGGTTTCTCTTTGTCAGAGAAAATGTATTCTCCTCCCAAACACGTTGGCAGTACCTATGGAATTGTAAAGGTAAATTATAGTCCAGTACAAAGGTAAGGAGAAGGATGAGATACTATCTCAGCCGACTGAGACAGAGAAGATACAGAGAAAAAGTATATGAAAATAAATATATGTTATAAAAAATAATAACAATTAAATAACAATAATAAAAAATAAAAATGTACACACGTTTTACCCCATATTTTGATGACGAGCAACTCTGTGAAGGACTATGTAGTATATCACTTACCCACACTGCCATGGGCAGCTGGTACTGTAGCCTAGCAGTAAGATCATCTGACCAGTATTGATAGGTAGCTAGACTGAATCCTGGCTAGAGCCAATTGGTTGGATAGAAACAAATCTGTCCATGAGGAATACAGTTTAAATCCAAATTGTTCCCTGGATATACGCCGTAACATCTGAGCGCATTGAAGCCAAATCCTGGATGGACCTTGCGTGCAAACTGAAAATACCCCTGTGTCCCTATAAAAACATAACCTCCCCAGCTTTAACAACCCAAGACCATGCGATTGATCTGGGGAATTAGGACATAAGTATCCCTCTCACAATAGGGACAATCCCAGCAATTTCACATATAAAATATTAAAGGCATTTGTATCTTCATTTTGAGTTTCTGGTCCGGAGTATGTCAGAGCGTGCCCAGAGGGTAAACGACAAGCTGAATTGAATTAATACGAGGGATAGTTAAGGCAGAAAAAAAGTCTTCCTGTGGAAAAATTATGCAGAGACCAAAGACAGAGAACACATATTTTTTAACATTACGAATAATTGCTGAAATGTTATGCTGGAGAGTTGATGCCCGTTAGATTTTAGTGGAGGAACCAAGTGAGGAAAAACAGACACGCCATTACAGGCGTGTGTAGAAAAGAAATAAAAGCCTGACAACGCTTTAAAGGCTGATGCTAAAATATCCCTGATGAGTGCCTGGTGTGTACCCGGCACCACGCCCACATGGGTACCCCTATCCAGCCCGCCATGTGCCCAGAGGCTTACCACAAGCGGCGCTCTCGTCAGACTGGTCCCCACAGTCGTCCGCCATGTCACAGTGCCAGCTTTTAGGGACGCATCTACCGTTGTCACAGGAGAACTGCTCAGCATGGCATGGCCCAGCTGAAATCAACCATACAATTAACAGTGATAGTGTTATTGGGGTTTTGCAACCCTTTTCCATACACAGAGCAAGCAGATCATTTGTTTTCTAAGATCATCGCATCTGGATTGGATTGCTGGGGTTGGCTCTCGGTTCTACACAGAGTTTTAGCTTGCTTGCCTCTTAGGATTTATTGGCAATGTGGCCAATGGGCCAATGTGAAATCATAAAACCAGGGAAGTATTCATCTAAATCACAAATTTCTTCGGCATCTGGCAACTAAAAGCACCTTTCATGGTGCAGTGAAACCAAACCCTTGTAATCAGCCACACTCTCTCACAAAATCCATACGCTCTCCAAAGGGGGGGGGGGGGCGTGCAAATGCTAGTCAGGTCCTGAGGTTGGATATGATGAATTCAGCCTTTCGCAGTGTATAGATTAACATTCTTGACGCGCTGTAGCACAAGGCCATTGGGAATCTACGACAAAAACATCCACGACCAACGGGGGAAATCACGCCAAAGCGCGCGTACAGGTCCGGCGAGAGCGGCCTTCTCTTATCTCCACGCGGCGTTATTCCCCAACGGCCGCGCCTCTGACAGAGCCTCTACCAAATGAGCATCGTGTGTTCGAAGAAACTTGGATATCATCCAAGTTTGTTCCCCCGCGACATTAAACCCCGCCCCGGTGGCGTCCCCGGTCCGTGTAAGCTGGAGGTACCGTGGCGGCGTTACCGGAGCAGGTGAGGTTGGACTCGTCCTCGTTCCTCCCACAGTCGTCGGTCCCGTCACACAGCCACAGTTTGGGGATGCACCGGTTGTTCAGACACTTGAATTGATCGGCAGGGCAACTGCGATTATCTGCAGTGGTTGTGGGTCAAACGGGTTTTCTATTAATATATATATATATATATATATATATATATATATACACATACATACATATATCAGAAGTTCACCTCATCTATTTTTTTATATCTTAAAAGTAGACCTGTCGGTCAGAAAGGTATTTCCGCTTTAACGCTTTTACGCGTTACTCAACGGAATCAAGCTGGGCAACTGTACTCTGTGTGTCTGCCTATTGCCGGGGCATTTCTAAGGCTTACAGCAGACGTGTGCGTCCTCGTCACTCCCGTCCAAGCAGTCGTCATCCCCGTCACATCTCCAGGAGGCCTGGATGCAGCGATGGTTCCCGCATTCAAAGTCCTCACTCCCACACCTCTGAGTGTCCCCAGGGTCCCCCCGGTTGGCTGGGAACAGACAGACATAGCGACAGACACACCGAGAAACAGACACACACACACACACGCAGAGACACACCGAAACACATACACACACGCACAAATCAACTAAAGAAGACTTCCCCATTAACGTTCCAAATCACGTACCACCAAGTCGTCCAGAACTGATGCCCCGGTACTGCATCTCAATTGTGACCTATCGGGTTTCACCTAACTAAATCTAATCTGTTATCGTTTATTTCCGATTGATCGATCCGGTCACTGGTGTGGAGTGTGAACATAATCAGTGTACTGGGATGAGACAACTGAGCAAGGCTTACGGGAACAGGTGAGGTTGTTCTGGTCCAGGAATTGGTTGTCAGCACAGGCACACACTCGGCCAGTGGGTATGGACAGACACAGGCTAGCACAGCCACCGTTGCTCAGCCGACATGCGTTCTCACCTAAATATCAGTGGCACAACATAGTCACACTCCAAAACACAGGATGTTCAGGAAAACATTCTGATCCAGAGCAACGTATAGGAGCGATCGGAAAAACACAATGTTATAATCAAACCTTCAGTTCTGGCGTCGTAAGCCCCATGCTGTATCAAGTGAGCAATACAGGAGAATCAGAATGACAACAACCGAGAGGCCATACTTTATCCTTGTTGAAATAATCTCTCTTAAATGTTAACAGACCGCGCCCTGGCACACCTGTGCCCATACAGCCGGCATGGCCCGCAGTTCCAGTAAGTAACTGGGGGGAAGGAATGGAGTCGGTGTACATTTGAGGGCGTCCTCAGTCTCAAGTCTCCTTCAGTCGTTCGCGGTTCTACCCTTAGCTGTTAGAGAGGGGCCACGCTGGATCCACTGAATTATGCCTGATCACCCACTGTTAAAAGCTCGAGTGCCAACGTTGTGCCATATAAAATATGCTAAAGAAGAGAATCCTCGGACTAATTAAGTGTCATGCATTAGCGGCATGCGGCGTCTGTGTACATTTGAAGTAGTGCCTGGGAATCTCCGCTCCATCCCTTTGCACAAGTTATGATTCGGCCTCTGTGGCTAAAATCTTTGGCTGCCTGTTAGAGAAGGGCTACAGCAGATTGCCTCAATTATTCCTGACCCCCCACTGTCAGGAGCCTGGGTAGCCACAGTCGTGACATATGAATTATTCCTAAAGGCACAAAATTTAAAAGAGAATATACTGACTTGCTAACTTGTCATGCATTTCATACCCTATTGGGAGCCGAGCCCAAGTTAAGCTCTGATGGAATGAAAAAATTGTGTTAGGGGGAGGGGGGGGCAGCTGTACTGTGCATAGGTCTACGTCCCCGTGTCTTAATTGATTATTATTACTGTTATTACATTGTAACAAAGCGATAGTGTCGGCGCCAGTAGAGAGCTACGCATTTACCTTGCTGGCTGTGAGCATCGTACATGGACAGACCAAAGAGGGGCGGATTCTCTCTCCTCAACAGTGCCACCTTGCCGGAATGCAAGTCCAGTTGGAAGATAGAGGCATTCGTGTAATCCGTCCAGAAAACGTAATTCTGGTGCAGGGAAATTCCATAGGGATGATTTAATTCTCTGCCGTTGTACACCACCTTTGGACGAAGAAGGGAAAAAAAAAAACACGCCGTGAGCGGCGATTCGCGGTCGCTAGGAGTCGTCCCATATTTCCCCGCCGTCCGCATTTATCGTGCAAGCGCATACAGGCACGGTGTTAATCGGCAGAAGGGAGCACTCACTCATTTACTAACCGTTCTGTGGTTGCCATCCAGAGTGATTCTCTCAATGTGGTCGTAGTAGGCGTCGCACCAGTAGATGTGGCCGGCGCCGCGGTCCAGAGCGAGCCCGTTCGGCCACAGTATGCCTGAGGTAACAAACTCCTGCCGATGGGATCCGTCCATCCAGGCTTTCCGGATCCTTCCCACACTGTCGTTCACCTCATCCTCCTCCCAGTCTGTCCAGTACATCCAGCTGGAAACGGCGACACGGCGGTTTTATCAATACAGTCGCTACGCGCTGCTTTTCCAGGACCCCCGGGGGTCTACGATCTCAGGAAAGGGTGTGTGTTAGAGGGAGCTGACGTGTGCGCAAGTGTATCGGTGCCACATGGATGTTTTTGCTGATCTTCTCTCCCTGAGATGCCCCCCCCCGTCTAGTGGGGTCACCGCCAGAGGACCATTATTGCTGGGTGACCTGGAGCGACTAGGGTTAAGTGCCTTGTTCAAGGGCAATGCACTGTGGTGGAACTGGAGTTTGACAGAGCTCACCCCTGACCACAATCTGACGCTTTAACACGGATCTCCCAGAATTCATCCGGGGATGGCCTTCACTACATGAGCAGGACCCGTCTGAACGTCTTACCTGTGCAGAAGGTCCACCACAATTGCTCTCGGGTGTGACATGTCCCCCTCCAACAACGTCTTCCTGGTTTCTGCAGCCTTCTCCAATCTAGCCACGCTGATTGTTTTCCTGTAGCCATCATTTGTCCAGTACAAGTTGTTCCCGATCCAGTCCACAGAGATCCCCTCCACGTTATCCAGGTCTTGGGCGGGGATGTGGAAGGAAGCAGAGGTGCGAAATTAAATGCAGTCGTTGATTTTATCCTCTTGATCGTCCCTGCAGGAGTGTAATCTATCAATGTCTCCAGATCCTCGTTAATGGAATCTAAAGCCCAAAGCATTGTTCTGGAATCTACCGTGGGAGATATATTAATCATACACAGCACAACAGCCATGAAAAGTAACGCTGCTTATAAGGAAAGCTTCTGGGGATTCGAGAATGCCCTAAATCGGTGAAACAGCCTTAAAACCTATCAAATAATGAATTACCGATGATTAATTACAGATGTGTACAGGTGCCAGTCTGGTATGTAAAGAAGCAGTATTCCCGTCCTTCCTCAAACACCACTCGGTAGGTGCAGTCATTCATTCCGTGAACCAAACGGTGTGGTTTTCTCATCAAACGTCTGAAATAACACCTCAGGTTTTCACCTAAAAGGATATTTGAAAGCACTGACCGTCTTTGAGGATTGTTTCGCGATCGGTCCCATCCAGTCTCTGCCGGCCGATCAGAAAGCTGGTTGTGTCAGCAAAGTATATGTGTCCGGTCTCCGCATGGAAGTCTACCGCCCTGGGGCTTATTAGATTGTCAATCTGTGCCATGTGCTCAACTTCCGACTTGCTATTCAGGTCCAGCCCTCGAATCACACCGGGTCTCCCTCTACCATAGAACAGGAAAACCTCATTCATAGGCTCTGCAGAGAAAGGTTAAAAGGCGTTATAAATGTGCTCAGTTGAAAAGGGGTGCATAAGGTCTTTTTTTTTTTAGTAAACAAACGAGCAAATACTAATCTACTTCATCCTTGACAACACAGCCGTGTAATTAATTGGCATGATTCACTTTTCGTCCATTCAACACAGGAACAAAACATTTCTTATAATAGGCGAGAAGAATAAACTAATTACATTTACCTAAATTAAAACTTGAATTAGCTCTGCCGATTAGAGTACTGTATATTAAATGAATCAAGACCTTTCTCCAAAACATGTCTTTGTAACAGCAAGACTGGAATTGAGGGCTGCATTGAATGTGGTTCCATTGATGCTGACAAAAATAGAGATGCATTTGGAGATTCATCCTGCAGTTCATTATTGACGGGCAGAAAATTCAATGCTGTTTGGGTTGACAAACCTCAGGCTTCCCAGATGTTTCAAATTGTTTGTTTTAACCCTAGACTGGCACAGTTTTGATTAGTCCACTTATAATCAAGCTCTTGAGTAAAATAATCAGCTGTGTCTGTTTCAGATTAAAAAAATAGTCTAGATGTGATGTTGAGAAGACCGGACTGAAATAAACCTGAGCAAAGTTGAGGGCACTTGTAGAGCATGCAAAATGTAGAAGTTACTTTGTCCCTTCAGGGCCACCATACAACATGGGAACATCTACTAAAAGTTGACACTGCAGTGTGACCTGTCAAGACTTGGAATGTGTCCCGATGTGAACTTACTCTTACAGGACTTGCCATCGCTTCCCAGTACAAAGCCTCTTCGACAGCGACAAGATCTGGATTTATAACTCCCACTGAGGAGACACATGTGAGAACATCCTCCTGTTCTTCCGGATGGATCAGCCTCACACGCATTGCTCCTGACTAGAAGCAGAGATTCCACGATGGATAACACACACACACACGCAGATAACTTAACCTAACATGCACTACATTTATTTTCATTTCGTTTTACCTGTTGGCTGGGTGAGTTTCTGGTAAACTTTAATTCCCACAGAATTCCCCACAGTGGCTAAGGTTTGAACATCTAAGACGTTAAACCTATTTATCTGTAAAATGTCCACTTTTGTTAGTTTGGAGGGCTCTGAGCGTGTGGCAAACAAATAATCTTCAAAGAGAGATAATCCACGGAGGTGTGCCACCTAGGGGGAGAGTGAGAATAAAATGAGAGAGACCAGGACAGAGAGAGGTAGGAAGAGATAGAGACGGAGGGAGTAAGGGAGTGGGGGAGAGTGGAAAAAGGAGAGAGGGAGAGAGAGGGAGAGAAAGAGGGAGAGTTGTGAAGGGCAGCAGAAGCGGTGAGAGGAGGAAGATGAAGCACACCGCTACACATAAATGTTTCATTCATCTCATCTTAATCTCCGGATAAACACATACGCACACTATTTTCTTCCATTCTAATCCCCCTTGCCTGAAGCTGTACAACTTGAATGCACCGCGGCCGTGCATTACAACGCCTGGGACATGTTCTCCGCTCAGTGCACTACTCCTGACCAGAGTAGCGTGCCATTGGGGACGACACGAGTGCCACGTGTATCAGGGCGAACATTCGTGCGCACACCTGGCCGAGCCTTTTCGCTTCAAACGCCTGGCGGGTAGCCAGAGTCACCGCTACAAAGCGAACACTTCCAAGACGGTGGGTCAGAGAAAACTACAGTCAGCAGTATCCACTCCGTTCCCTAACAAAAGCTTAGCCCGTGCGTTTCATCCAACTAAACCCTCACGAAGTATGACTCGAGCAAAGCAGGCCGACGTGCCTCAGCCCACTGAAAGATAAAAAGTGTTGTGTGTGGTCTCTCCAAACTAAGAGTTTCAGAACATTTGAATGTCCCAGGGAAACGGGTATCGCCGCGCTGCAGTGTACTCACAGAGACTTCCTGGATGACGGTGCGTCGGTTACTCCCGTCGTAATCTACCACTTCGACATAGTATAGCGCAGAATCGGCCCAGTAGACCGACTTGGTAATCAGGTCCAACGCTACTGCCGTGGGATTCACTATTCTGTGGTCCACGATCCTGGTTCTGTTGGTGCCGTCCATATTGCACCGTTCCAATTTGGCAGAGCCCCCGTAGTCCGTAAAGAACATCTTCCTGAAAAGCAAGTTTAAGTATAACACATTGTCGTTTTTTTTTATCAAACCACAACATTACATTATTGAATATAAATTGTTGGTAGGGAAACAATAAGGGCTAATACTGGAAATGATATATCTTGCAAGTTAGGATACTTTACCACTTGCATTTTATAGTGTTGCAGAATAAAATGAAAAGGATCTCCTTAAATAGAAAATGTCAACAAGATTCCTCTTTCACCTGCCAGTCACACAGAGGCAATGTTGTGCCAGTAGTTTTCGTCCAACCATGCTTGAAGGCTAACTGGAACAGTTAAGTCGTGTTTCAAACAGAAATAAACAATGCAACTAATTAGCAAGCCACATCCATGCAATCTAGCAAAGGCACTGTGACTAAGTTCGGCACAGACTCCATTTTCAAAAGCACGACTTAATGAGTCATCTTCCTTTACTAGATTTTGAGATCCAGCATGTACCTCCAGAAAGTCATTTGATAGCTCTCTTTGCGTTATTAAAGACCCATTATCAGGCATGTTATACTTTTTTGTTAGAGACACTGGATATGTTTTTTGCTGAAAGAGCAATGAACCTGATTCACACCCCTGCTGTGGCAGTACATTTAAACCGGAGACAGTAACCCTCCTAGGACAGAAAAAGAAGGTATCTATTCATGCTAATTACGAGTATCTTTTACAATCAAACTTTTATTTGTGAATACAATCCTTCAGAAATACATGAAATACCCGTCCAAAATCTCTACGTCAGATGTCATCTGCGGAAATCTTGGGAGGAGACAGGCTTCATTTTCCCATAGAGGAGATGCAATGTTTTGCTGATCACACCACATCAGTTATTGAAGACATGGGTCTTGCAATATTACCCCTGTAACTTTGATGTTTTCAGAGCAGCTTTGGTGTGTGTGTGTGTGTGTGAGCGTGCGTGCTTGCACAAGAGGATAACATGTTCTCCTAACTGCAACTGACAGCAAAATCCATACATGTCAGCAATACCACAGGTTTAGAATTCCATGCCTTAAAACAGACAAATGGCATCCTAATCACTATAATGTAGACTGTTTTTCGACAGGGCCCTGTAGAGATGTGGTCAGAGGTAGCAAACCACATATAGAATAAAGTGCGATTGAGGACGCACACATACGTTCTCAGCTAGAGGATTCAATAACTGATTCAGCTCTGTGTTGCACTCAACTTCAGGTCTGCTGAAACTGTGTCAAATGTTTTGAGTTCAGACAGTTTGATTAACTACAGAAAAAATGAAATCGAATGTTCTGGGTTCGGAGCGAATGAGTGTAGTGGCTGATATGTTTGCAATGACTTAAAATGCTCGCTAGAGACATCAACTTACCCTACCAATGGATCCAGTGCGATTCCACCCGGGTTTTGAAGATCAAGATGCACTACTGTTAGACACATATCATCTTGCTCATTGCAGACAAATATTCTGCCATTTACTCCATCCACAAAGTAAATGTTTCTTGTGAGCCAGTCCATGGCAAAATGCTTCACGTCTACAATCAAATGAAGAAAGGTACATGTAACTGATCCTGTGTGACAAGAACAAACTATGTTGTTACAGGAGCAACACCTAAACCATTAGGAACTTACTCTCTAAATTCTCTTCGGTTTTTACCCTCCGCGTTTCTGAGAATCCCTTTAACCTTGTCATGGTGGAACACCAGAGGTGACCTTTGGAGTTTGTGGAGGAGACCCAACATAATGACTCCTCCTTGTGAAAGAAATCCAATGTGTGTATTGTCCCATTGGTATCCAACGGCTTTAGGTTTGGTATTGAAGATCCATTTAGGTTCATGACTGTGATATGGTTTGTACTGGCTATCAACAACACAGGTTGTCTGTCCCCAGGATCTATGGGAAAGAGAGCGAGAGTAAGACACACACACACACACAGAAAGAGAGAAAGAAAGCAAGTAAAAAAGGGTTAGAGCGAGATAGAACAACAAAGAGAGAGAGAGGACAAAAAAGAGACTGAGAGGAAATACGCATGTACAGTATGTATCCATGAATTATGAAACGATGAAACATAATCCGACAGAAGCAACATCAGAACCGATCGTCTGAGCACTCGCTGGCAGGTAAACACAAAGGCATTTTCGAAACATCTGACTCATTCATTACGAGCTGTTATAGATGAGCCGTAGGGCCCTACTATACAGCCACATCGGGCCACTATTTCTTCCGCGATCGCTGTCCCGTCACGGTGTTAACTGACTTTATTTATGGACTTTCGATGGGGACAACGGGAAATGCCTTTCTAAGTAATAGGCCACTACTGTAAATCTGGCAGGATAGTAAACAGAGTATTGTCACCGGGTGTTTTACAACGGTAACTGGCAGACGTATGGAGCCGCGGAAGTGGACGCCATGTGTTAGTGTATGCGATGCTTGTATGCCTTTTCACCCAGGAAGAGGGTGATTTACCTCTCCACCCCACGGAAGGTTTAGGTAGTTGAGTAATGGGAGAAATGCAAGTCGTAAATCAGGATTCCCTCTCTTGCTGAAGCCTTTCCTTTAAAGGTTACATCTCAACATCCCTCCGGCCTCCTTTCCGGTCTTTTCTGCAACAATTGTAAACTGTCTCCCTGATTGAATCGCCACATTATGGTGGCCTAAGGGGAACCGCAGAGAAACGTGGACATTAAATGGCTCCGGCTGTGCTAGAGGTCGGCTTTACATGGATTCAACACATATGGAGACCCTTTGGTGTTTCCTCGTGATACAAACAAACGGAAGGTTTCGCGTGTTGAGGCCACGATATGACATTCTTCTCACCAGTCTTGGCTTTGCAGGACCTTCTGTTGAGTTGTAGGAGGTATCCGTCCGTGCAGCTGCATCTATAGGACCCATATGTGTTCATACAGGTCTGGCTGCATGTGCCAGGAACTGCACATTCATCGTGATCTAAGATGACAAGGGCTTGCATGTGTTACAGACTCACTGAGAGCAGTGAAAACACTGTTACAATCCATAAACCCGATGTAGCTCCGACAATACAAAACTTCACCCCATATCAAAGGCAGAGAGCGATACGGTCACACGTGTCGATGTATCAGGTTTTCCCGAAAAATCCAAATACCGTAGGTCGTAGAATCAAACAGGTCTACAATTATTTCATATTTGACTCCATTCAATATATCAAATAACATAACCTCCGCAGAATCCGGCAGAAGACCTCCATACATTGTGTTTCAGTACACCGATTCAGAGAGTGATTTCGGTCTGGTAATATAATGTTAACAATACCTGCCTCCCACCCGTATGACTTAGATGAATAGCCTCGAGGGCTCTGTCCTTTCCTACCTCTGCAGGCTCGGCCATCCTCCTCCAACTCCAAGCCGTCCGCACAGTAGCAGAACGTCAGGTTTCTCATCATCACACATCCATACTCACACAGCAACTCCTGGCACCTCGGCTGAAGTTCTGAAAGGCAACGGGGGTGAAATACACGGACGTACATTAGGTGTTTAACATTGGAGAGATAAGAAGGCCCAATCACAACGGCACATACCCTTCCTGTATTTGGTTTCCTATGCATCCCCCAAACAAAATGGAGGCAATCCTAGGTGGTTAAAAGGACAATTTAATGAATCCTGCCTCTAAATAATAACATGACTTGTTTCCTCATCTTCCCATACTTGAACAAGACCATAGTACTAGCTTGTCCAGGGTGGTTTAGGGAGGGCAGGATAGTACAGCAAGTATTTAAAGCAGGTATAATGAGATTACAAGTCAATGCAAATTGTTAGATTGAGCGGCAAGAAAGTCGACAAAATGTTTGCTTGTTTTTTATGCTAATAGTACAGAACAATGCTCTGCATTGCTGTGAAAATCAACACTTCCATGGACATGACATTTAATAACAGGTGTTATGTTATATTATGCCTTGTTTATGGCCACGGAATCACTGAATTCTCCAGAAAAGCTTTTAAGTTTAAATGCCTTTTCTTTCTAGTTGCCAGCATGAAGGGAAGAGCTGATGGGTGGAACATTTCAACACCCCAGAAACATTAGCTGTGCATGATTCATTTTGTGCCCATCGCAGAAAGTTAATTGCCGTTTAAAAAGCTGTTGATGTTGATACATTTTTCAGAATTTGATGTCACCTCAAGGTTGTTGTCAACAGAAAAGCAGTAAAGTAGAAATGTAAGGTCCATTGTATGAAATTCTTCACTTCCTCCAACAGCACATACTGCTCATAATCACATGTATCAGTCAGAGAGCTGTTCCACACATGTGCCCTAATCCCTAAATAGTTCACCACTTTCAATGAGAACCCTGGTCAAAAGTAGTGCACACTAAAGGAAATACGGTGTCAATTAGGATTAAGGGTGCAGCATCATGCTTTTCTGCGCAGTGTCTCTTTACCACCAACTATATTTATTCATTCACAAATTGGGTGAAGAAATGCAGTTATTAAAATGTGATTTACATGCTTGCACAACATGTGTCACTTCCACAAATAGCGGTGACTTCAATAACCCAAAATGAAATTCGAAACCGTTTAGTCCCTCATAAACATGTCAGCGGGTAACCTTGGAAGTGCATAGCTGAGTTATATCAATCTGTAGTTATGTCTGGCTTGTTTCATATAGTTATATCTAGTCAAGCAGGAAATGTAAGGCAGGGTTATATCGAAGTCAAGCACAAAATTCTAAAGCCAACCCCTCCTTTATAAATCAATCACAGTCAGCGAACTTCATCATAAGCCGACAGGCTGTCACTTCGATACAAGTCTGCCGTAAAGACGCACACCTTTTAGTATTGATAAATCTCCAGGACAGCTCCAGCCCTCCTCATTACAAACAACGACGTCGTTCTCCCATGATGCATCACTAGGACACCAACAGCGGAGAGAGGGCCAGAACTCATAATGACCGTAATGTATGTGAAGAGTAATTCGGCTGTTCCGGAAGGTGTTTGAGTAATGTCGCTGTCCCCTCGTTCTCATCTTCTACACCCCCCACAGAGATGTTGACGGTCCCCAGACACGGGGAACATGGGTGTGAGGCTCAGGGCTCCCCTGCTCTGAGTAATTGTATGGGGACCAGGGAGCTTGTATTCAGGGTTCGCCTGCAAAGGTAGATCATAATGATGGCCTCCTGCTGCTGAGATGGATTACCTCAGTGGGCCAAAGTCCCAGACCTCAGCCCCACAAGCAGCCCAGTCCAGCCCAGGCAGGCCCAGGCAGACCCAGCGGCTCTATACCCTGTTTACCGATTCCCACGGCGAACGCCATGTGTCTAGTCCTGTGTCTGGTTAGTGGGGCACGGCGGTGAACAGAATCACCTTGAGGATTCACCGCGTGAGTTATGTGGCTGTGAATATACCACGCAGCCGCCTCGACGGTGAGCAGGGAGGCTCGCACAGTGTCAGGTATTGTCTTTAATGGGCCTGTTTTACAGCCATCTAGATTATCAGGAATCAGAGGGGAGAAACAGGCGTCTTTTTCGCATTGGCTCAGGCATGTTTGTTAGAAAATAATCAGAGAATATAAACAGGCAATATTTCAAACACTGCTTAAAGTGTGAACGCATCACAAGTACTGAAGAAGCATTTGAAATTCAAAGACTATTGTAATGTCTAATGTTTCCTTGGAAACTTGCATTGCATCTATTCCCCTTTCCATCAGGGCCCAGAGGTTATGCAAAAGACAGTGAAAAATTGGCAAGGCACATTATTTGGTTGATGGCTAGGATTTTGGACACCTAAAAGTTCAGTCATTGTTGTTGGCCGGTAAATGCGCGCCCCTCAAAGTGCATAGGTGCCAGCCCTTACTTCTTAGATGAGCTGATAGGAAACTGAACAGCTTGGCGAGATATGCTTCAGAGGGCAAGTCTAGATGTTCTACTCTAACAAGCCAGCAGAGTGTTGTGAAATGAAATGAACATTGGGAGGGGAGATCTGTATAGCAATCAAATCCACTCAGATCACCCCATGTGCATAAGTTGTGGGATTTAGGGGTCCATTTGGTGGCCTTTTGTGTATGACGAGTAAATTCTCGCAACTCACTCACTGATCTCTTTTGATTAGAAGCTAATGTAACATCTGCTATTGTCCAATCTCAGAGCATAAATAAGACTGTGGTATTGACCCAATGGCATTGATCCAGTATTTAGCTAATGCATGCTGGGACCAATCACAGACAAATCACATGGTTTACAGCATGTTCGTTGTAGATGCAGACAAACAATTCCTTTACAGAAGTCATACCTCGGACAACTGTATTGAACCATTTAATCACGTCAAAGCAGATCATTTGTCTTGCACTCTAACAATGCAAAATACAGTAGAAAACAGACATTTTTCTTCTATTTTTCATTACCATGATGGATGTACCGTGTTCTGTTCGGTTGGCTCACTTCTCTGCACCACATACCCCATTAAGTTGTGCGTCTGTAGCCTAACTGACTCTTTAAGTTGTCTGTTTAACATCTTTTTATAAAATGGCAGTTTCATTCCACGTCTTTGCACTTTGCTTTTCTTAGCACCGTTCTTTCAATGTGCAGTTTCCATTCAACAGCGTTCAGTTAATCAGGGTGAGAAAAGAGATGCGAGCAGAAGACTCAAGTTGCTTTTTTTCCACTGGGAGACTAAAAGAGTTCACAACAAGCGTTTCATGGATTCATGGAACATCGGCAGGAACAATTATCGGAAATGAAAGGCTTAAGGGTAAACTGTAGAAAACGAAAACAATTTCAAAACGGGCTTGCTGAGAGACATGTCGTTTGTACAATAAGCATTCCTCTAGAAGAAACATGTCAACAACGTCTGAGTAAGGTCTCGCCAAAGATATTTCCTGGACAGAAGTACCCCTAATCCTCGCCAAAAATAGTACTCAGTCCTATGAATATGGTAATGTGATTGCAGTGTCAAAGCGCACAATAAATCATTCTTACTCAACAAAACGATCAAAGCCACTCTCTCCGTTCAGGTGTGAAGAGCAGTTTTTTATTTACTAAGGTTGATTTAGGAACCTCGCTGTAACGATGCAATTCTTTTTTTTACCCAAAAAGCTTTATGCTCAGTATAATGTATGTTTTTTTTTATTGATGATTCACAATAGAGACATGTGAGCCTGCATGAACCTTTCAAAACAAATATGTATTCATTATTTGAAATCCAAAAAAAGGATTCTGAATGAATGAAGTAGAAAAGTAAAATAATGAATTGTGGTCTGGCAGGGTTCCATTTGCAAGTTTGTAATCAATCACCAACAGATCCGCAGATTTTCCATTTTGTCAGAATGGGAAGTATGTGCTCTCATTCTATGCGTGTGTGTCCATGTGTTCAGTGTAAGGAAAGACTGTACGTCCATAGTCGCTGTTCAAATTCACCAGTTCATTATGTCCACTCACCTCGACAGTGTACACCTTCATCATATCCGTCATCACAATCTCTCTCTCCATCGCACAGTTGATTCAAATGGATGCACCTTTTTGAGCCAATACACTGCATATGATTCAGTGGACATGTCACCAACTCTGATTTTGTACCTGAAAGGAAAAGAGCAAAATTAGCCAATCAATGTGACGCTCTCTATTCGGCAACCAACATGGAGGCTTATGACAACCAGTCAAGTCTCATTGTCAAAATGAATTCATTTCGTCTAGCACATTGTTAGTTGTCCCCTTTAACCACATCCAAGATTGCTCTTGAATGGGAAAAAAAATATTCTCTTTACAGTTGATTCTTCCTGGTTAACACCCTAGGTATCCCTTCATCAACTTTTCCTGTGGATACATGCTCCACTTTTATCATCTGAGCAAGAAGATCATGTATAATTTAGCATATGTTTTTTTTTTTAAATACCCTCACTCTGAAGCCGAGTATCTCTTGAGATAAGGTCGTGTCTAGTGGTGTTGAGGAATTATATTGCCTTATGACACGCTAGCTGCTCGGGCATATGTCCCAGTAAATGTTCTGTCCATCTTACCAACCACAACAAAACAGTGAAACACATGCCAAACTCCCAATCTATCAAAATGAGCAAGGTCAGAGAACACACAAATATAATGAGACAAACGTTTGTTGATCTTCTATGCATCAGGCAATGGCAAAAAATATAACTATACCTCTGAAAAACAACCATCTTTGCTGTTTGGGTAATAATAAGGAGTGTAAGGAATCTCTGCTGGGGTTGTGGTTACTAATTTGTTTATTCATTTATTGACTAGAAAGTAGGAGACAAAAAGCTTCTACTGAGACATAAATGTCAACCCCTGGGGTTTGAAAAATGTCATTGGAACATTGACTGGAACTGTATTCTATGGACCGGGAAAATGCAAAATAGTGTGATGGCCATCTCAGTACATAGAAATAAATCCCACTGCAAATCTGTAGGAGGGTTCAATCCTATTGAAGCGGTGAAGGAGTGTTCAAAGTGGACCAAGGACAGAATGGTCTTAGATGTCTTGCTATGAGGTCTCCAACATTATTAAAAACTTTAGTAGAAAGCAGTTTTTATTTCTTAAATAAGGTAGTATATTATTTATAAACAATAATTGATTAACAATAATTAAAGTGTATTATTATTCATGTACTATTTATTAAGACATCTTAATTAATTGAAATGTAAAAATCTATAAAAATGTAAAAGAACAACAATGCTTTTCATAGCATTTTCTGCTATGAAAAGTGGGAGGGGACGGCAAGTTAGCAAGACTTTTTTATGGCCAACACCTGCAAAACAATTCCCTTTTTGGAGGTTGTCTTTCTTTTGCTTCTCCGGTACACTGGTTGTCACTTTCATTTGCACCAAAACAGATGACACTGATTCACAATCGCTTATGTTTCCTAACTGGACAGATTGATATCCCAGAAGTATAATTGACTTGGTGTTTGAGCAGTGTATTAGATTAGACAGATATAAACAATTTTACATTTGATCAATGTGAGGTTAAATAAATGATTTTGGTAATTACAATGTCACAAACTGCATCTTTAAAACGTCTGTGTAACCTTTGCTGTAAAAAGCAACCCCATCAATTTTGCTGCCTAATAGCTGATCGGGGAGCAATTAGGATTAACTGCATCGCTAAAGGCAGTTAACCGCAATCTTTCCATTCTTGACAAAAGGCTTGAAACATGCTAGACTACCTTCCATCTTCATACATTTTCAAAAGCAGCACCAAGATTAAATATGAGAAAGCTCACATAGAATTCACATCATTTTAGTGTTTATGGCCGCAAGGCTACTTAATATCTATTACATTTACTCAAGAAATATTTAGAAATAGGTTTTCAACAGGGATCCAAACAAAATATTTAGAAATAAGTTATCAACAGGGATCCAAACTAAATATCTTAGCGAACCAGTGTTTCATGTAATCCTACCCAAGCTAATAGTCTACGGTTGTTTAAACATATCACGGGGGAAAATTACCACCGTGCAATTCCACCATTTTAGGAAATTCAGGAAAGAAAAATGTAAGAGAGAAAGTAAGAATGACAGCGTGTTTGACGTAAAGTACACGCTAGTCCATGCAAATGTGAGACATCCCCCTCTGGGAGCGGAGTTTTGATGAAGGCTTTGATATCCTTCAAATTGTTGAAGGCGAATCCTTCCTGCTCTGTTTACAGTGGGACATTTTATTTTTCCAACACATATCTTCCTCTATAAATGCAGTGACAAGCTTTTCTTGATGAATAACCATGACTCTTCATAGACAACTCTAGCTGTCCTCTCCATTAGCACGTTTTAGCCAGAACCCAAAAACCAGAACTGAACTGCCGGCATTAAATAGTAAACTTGGAATGACCAGATTCTCATCAGAACTCTTATTGGTATGTCACGCAGATATCGCCGAGAGACGTCAATGAAAAAACAAATCACTCCGTACCCAAAGCATATATTTCATGAAATGTCGGCTCCTGCCATTGAGCTTCTAAGAAATACACTTGTAAAAAAAAACTGACAGTTTCCACCAGAAGTTGACAAAAAAGGGCCGCTTAATCCTACATAAGCAGAGCAACTCTTGATACTGTCCCAGTCAGTCAGACACCTAATAAAACCAACATAAAAGTCTACACATTCTTTGCCTCTTACCACTGAACACAACACATCGGAGATCTTCCCGGCAGTCTGTGTTGCTTGTTTACCGTAGAAGTATTGTGGAGAGTGAAACGATCCGTTGAACCACACCTGAACAATTTTTCGCAACACGGTAAACAAACAAGTCGTTCATCACTCCGCGGGTCTCAAAAGGCCAACAATCCAGGGCTGAATTCATTCAAAGACCAGCTGTCACTGACGAAAAATACTCACTGTTTCCCAGATAAAATTCCCCTTTTCATGAAATGTTAGTGTTATTTTCCCCGTCAGGTATCACATTAAAATGTGAGAACCAATTAGAGAGTGAGGATTTGATTAAGGCTTTGATGTTCATCAAAGCAAAATGTTTTTTCCACTTTTCCCTCTTAACATTTTCTCATTAATCACAATTTTCACAATAATGGCAAAGGAACAATGTGTTTTAAAAAATATATATTTCTATATAAATTCTGTGTGTATATATATATATATATATATATATGAATAAATACATATCTACATACTACCCCATAATGAAAAGCACACAGAGAGGTTTGGATGTTTGCATGATTCATCAACTTTTGTCAATGTAGATTTTCTTCCAGAAACCTGTCAAACCACAGGCACAAACAAATTAAAACGAGGCAACAGTAAACACGCTTCACAAACATTATCCAGCGCTCCCTAGGGCCAGTGAGGGTAGCAATAATGCTACCCTTGCATCCTGTTCATGTCTTTCATTCTACTAATGTATCAAACCAAGACAATTCATTACACATTTGTTAAGATACTCTGCTATTTATTTGACTCCAAAGTCACTCTGCCAATCTCACCAGGGCCAAATCAGCATGGCTGTTGTTACCGGGCTTTTATGTGCAGTGCCCGAGAGCATGACAACCGGGTCAGCATGAGAACCCGGTTAGCAACATGTGTACACAATCTTTCAAGATCCACGGCATCCATGTGACAGATGACGCTCACGTGAACATTCACCGAAGATGGTGGGGATTTCTCTGCTAACCAAGCGGCGTGAGTTTAGGTAAAAACGGAGTAATCGGGTGTTGCTGTTTGTTGTGCCACTTTCATGGCCCAAGTATGTCATTTAGTAAGTGCCAGACCTTTACGTCACGGTGCATCTTCGAAACTAATTCGAGTGTGATGCACGTACACGTAGTGAGACCAACCCTGATCTGCCT
The DNA here is from genome assembly GCA_016801125.1 of Novumbra hubbsi. Taxonomy (NCBI): domain Eukaryota; kingdom Metazoa; phylum Chordata; class Actinopteri; order Esociformes; family Umbridae; genus Novumbra; species Novumbra hubbsi. The sequence continues at coordinate 58,648 of JACXGK010001827.1, forward strand.
CTCCCTGGGCAGAGAGGGTCGCCAATTAAACCCTACCCACACAACACAGACTGGCAAACACAATGATTACTTAATGGTTTCCAGGGTTATACGAACAGGGCACCCAGCCTTGCACTTAACCTTTAGTACTGACTAGGCACACGGAGTGGACTCAAGCCCCACACACACACACACACACACACACACACACACAAGCACTCATTTACATATAACACAAATGCATACCGAAGCAGCGCACACATCTCCTGAAACAATATTCGTTCGAAAACGAGAAACGAATTGGGACCATTAAAACATATTCAAATTGCTACAGCGCCACCATCTGGCCGATCAGGGAAATGCTGCAAGTGACGCCGCGAAAGCCCGTTAAAATACAGACCTGGTACTCAAGAGCCATGGAGGCCGGCCAATGACAGATGTGTGGTACCCATTCTCCAACTGTGGCGAAAACATATTCAAAGATGACTAGGGGAGTGGTTAGGGTTAGCTCAGAACTCACGAGTCCAGGTTCACGGACAACAATGACGATGTGGCCTTTAAAGTCGCATTAATAGAAACTGCACACCCTGCAGTTTAATACCACAAAGCCATGCTACATTACTCTGACAAACCATCCTCCTGCAGGTACCGAGTGCTTGGGGGGAGATTCATTCACACGCCATTGGGTCTTTGTGATGAGCTTGTGTGTTTTGGTAAACATGCTGTTTTATTGACGCGAAACCTGGGCCGAAGTGGATTCCCTCATCTTACTGGCGCTTGACGTTAACGGGTGTGATCATAACGTTGCAATTAGGATCCCCGTTTATTTACTGTGACCTTGATGTACTGACCGGGCATTGTACATCCTTTCTGTATTTGTTCTGTTATACATTTTCGTTAGTAGTACCTTATTGCGTGGCATGAACACAACCAATAACGGTGTTTTTACCTAGGTGTCTAAAAATCACTGGGGAAAGGTGCTCCAGTTGGCTACACAGTGGCACATTTTGTCCACTCACAAAATAGTTTCTGCGGGAATTGGATAAATGAAAAGAGGCATCTGAACAAGTGTGTTGACATTTAGGACTTGTCATCTTGCTCTTCTACTCTGGATTAAGACAGTGACTCTTTCATGCACACAACTCTGTCTAAGACACTTGGCAACTGGCATCTTTCCCCCATTGGCAACATTCTACAATGTTTGTTAAAACTGCAATGCAATTTGGAGGCCATATTGCCTGTTTTGAAGCTCATTTTCATATTTTCATGCAGCTGAGAGGCATATTTTAAATAAGGATGAAAATTTTCTTGGCATTATTATTAAGTTATTTCGCAAAGATCATGTTTCTCCGGTACAACACTACAATCCCCACTACTAGCAGGGAAGGTGGACTGGCTAATTTCCACTTCTGCAAAACAGTTAATACAGCTATAACAAAACAGTTATTACAGCTAATACAAAATAGTTATTGTAATAGCACAGAGTTTAGAGCAGGGGTGGGCAAACTACGGCCCGAGGGCCAAATGCGGCCCGCGAGGCTGTCCAATCCGGCCCACGGAATGCCCTTTTCCGGCCTCCAAATCAATTATGATTAACAACTTACAAAAACAAATGTGGCCCTCCATTTCATTTCAAAATCCTGATGTGGCCCCCGAGCCAAAATATTTGCCCACCCCTGGTCTTGAATCTAGTCCTTAACGTAAGTGGTATTTATGGCTAGGTTCCAAAATAGTGTTATGCATATTGACAATTTATTAAAAAAAAAAAAAATAAGTCATACAAGAGTCATACAAAAAATATATTTATATTTATATTTATATATATATATATATATATATATATATATCAATCCCGGAAATACACACATTTTGAAGAACCAAAGCTCACTGAGAGAATGACAGTTTAGAAGAGGCTGTCACACTGAAATCTATTTATATTTGGAGCGAAAAGTAACGAAGGCCAGACAAAGTCTAAAACACTCTCAACAAACAGCTTCTCTGAAAGGCTGAGGCAAAGCAGCAGACAAGAATCTGTCAGGCGTAAGAGCTTGACAACCCAGACATCTAAAATGTGTCTGTCAGTATCTTTTTGGGGAACAACAATCCAGAAAACCAGCTCAAAACCACTCAGATTACAGTATGAAGCTGAAAGAATAGGGCAGGATATATCGTTGACAACAGCATTGACTAAAATACTAGCTTGCCTAAATTGTTAAGATACTTTGAATGAAACTGGGGTGAGGTTTATTATTACCAAATGAGCACAACTTTATCTTTTTTGGGCAAATCAAATCGGTTAGTCATTTGTCATTGCTTTGAGACACAATATTGATGCTAAGCACACTGGGAAAGAGTAAGTCATGACAAACTAAAGTTAACATACTATTATAATTGTGTTGGGTTTACTTTTCCAAACTCTACACAGTTAACAAAACAGCAGTGGGTGGACAAAAATTCACTAGCTCAAAATCTATGCTATGTATCTACAAACCATTTCGCATGTGTTTATACAATATTAAAGAAACGGATACATTTAAGTTAAAAACATAACACAAACAATAGGTTTTAAATGCCTATATTTTTTACAGTAGCACCATATTAAACATATATAACAACAGACCAAGCAGAAGCTATTCCCATTTTAGCTGAGCACCTATCCAGGTTTTTTTATTTTCAATTTCACAACCATGTTTAGTTGTTATTCTTGTCGCAATATATGCTGCATGCACGGTGATATATGCCGGGATGGATCAGGAATGTCCAGGCTGAATGAGGAAAACAGGGATCACTAGCATTGCTATCTATATTTTTACCAATTGGTAGACATCCTAGGTACATGAATCATGTATGTTCTATTAGAGTCCGGGAATAACTGAGGTTTCATTTCTGGACATTTCAAATGAAGACTGTGAAAAATGGCAACGGAAAAAAAAGAAACGAATCGAAACAATGGAGCATACTGAAGCATATTGAGGCATATTGCCGCATTTGTGATTCACTGCTGTAACACATACTGCAGTACACTCCATGCAGCAAAGACCTGCCATCACGCAGCTTATTACTGTATGGACGTCTCGACTGATCACCGGGCCAACCTGAAATGGGCCGCAGTCGGCAGACTACACCCAAATACACATCCACCTGGCTGCTTCTGCCCGTCATCAGCGGAGATTCAAAGCAGGACAGGACCCAGGCCCCCTCTTACGTCGAACCCCCACCACGCCGGGAATTACTAGAGGATCTTCCTGACTGTCACGTCACCGCCTAGTTCATCCGACGGTTCATCCGGGGTTTTGGCACTGTGGCAGCCCCGATTACCTCGCTGTTGAAGGGTGCGCCAACCCGTTTACTCTGGTCGTCGGAGGCAGAGTGGGCGTTTCGCTCGCTGAAGGTTTTGTTCTCCTCTGCCCCGGTGTTGGCGCCCCCGATCCGGATTTGCCATTTATCGTAGAGGTGGATGCCTCCGAGGTTGTGATGGGGGCCGTGCTATCCCAGCGGTCAGGGGTCCCACCTAAGCTCCGCCCCTGTGCTTTCCTCTCAAGGAGGCTCAGTGTGGCGGAGCAGAACTACGATGTGGGGAATCGTGAGTTGCTTGCAGTTGTCAAGGCTCTGTCGGTTTGGAGACACTGGCTCGAGGGGGCTAAACACCCTTTTCTTGTTCTGACTGACCACCGCAACCTGGAGTACATCCGTTCGGCGAGGAGGCTGTGCCCGCGTCAGGCCAGATGGGCCCTGTTCTTTACCAGATTTCACTTCACCCTGTCTTATGTTCCAGGTTCTAAAAACATTAAGGCTGACGCCCTCTCCCGGATCTATGACCATGAGGGACGGACCGTGGACACCTCCCCCATCGTCCCTGTAGCGCACATCATTGCACCGATGGTGTGGGAGGTGGATGCGGAGATACGGAGGGCACTCCGGGCGGAGCCCTCCCCGCCTCACTGTCCGGATGGTCGTACGTACGTGCCAACTGAGGTGCGGGACAGGCTCTTGTTTTGGGCCCATACTTCCCCCTCCTCTGGTCATCCGGGCGTGGGCCGGACTTTGGCTGTGGTGAACGGTAAGTACTGGTGGCCTAATCTGGCAAGAGACGTCCGGGTGTACGTCTCCTCCTGTTCGGTGTGTGCCCAGAGTAAGTCTCCCAGACACCTGCCCTCGGGTAAGCTGCTTCCTTTGCCTATCCCACGACGGCCATGGTCCCATTTGAGTGTGGATTTCTTGACTGATTTGCCTCTTTCCCAGGGTTGCACCACCGTCCTGGTCGTTGTGGATAGGTTCTCGAAGGCCTGTCGTTTGCTCCCCTTTCCTGGCATCCCTACGGCCCTACAGACCGCGGAGGAACTATTCACTCATGTCTTCCGGCACTACGGGGTCCCGGAGGATATA